>LSHF01000040.1:0-191118 GCA_001660795.1 Leptoxyphium fumago | reverse complement strand
GTAAAGGGTGAATGAGATGAGATGATGGAGAGTGTTCGCACTTTGGGGTGAATATATCCGCAGTGCTGTGCAAGGCCGTGTCCGTGGAGTAGTTATTAGTACACTTTCTGTATTTAATCCACTGGAGTTTTTTGGCGGCTGGAAGGGAGGGAGGATGGAATAGCCAAACCGCCCCCGAGGGCCTGGCGGCGGGGCTGAATAATCAGCCGTGGGAATCTGATTTTGATTCTCAAATCTGGCGCTGATGGTTCTCGACTCTTTTCCCTGAACGCCGAGTCAAATCATCAATCAATCAATCACACACAGTCTTTCGTCACCGGTCTGGGAAGAACCAGCCAGAAAGAATACGGTATATTGGTTCGAAACGTATACCAGTATGTACGTAGATGGTGATGGCGTAGGGTATGGAATGGTGACAGTGGTGAGGTAGATGTACGTATGTATTGACGTATCAGGGTATATACAGCACAGCCTTCCGCTGGTTTAGATATCCTCTGGTCTGGGTCTGTTCAATTCTGTCGTGTTCTGGTCTCGTGTGTTGTGTCGTGTTGTGATCTGCTGGGTCCTCCAATGTCGTGTTCCGCTGCGGTTCTGCGGTCTGGTGTTGTATTACGTAGGCGTAGGTAGGGTGTGAGATGTGGTGGTATCCAATTGTATTATGTGCTGTCATTCAGTACGCAATCTGGTTAGGTTAGGGTAGAGAAAAGAACTACTCTCTGCTCAGCCCATCTTGGCCACCGCAAATCGCCGCATGGATCTCATCGCATATTATATCATATCATTATCACAAGATCCCTAGAACATGGCATGCCATGGCATGGCAGGGTGTAGCCCTCAAAGTGACGACAGCAAGCCAACACTCTCTGTGATGTGATTTGGAAGCGGCTCCAACCTCGAGAGTCGCGAAATCTGCTTCCACTTCGTGTGTGTGTGTGTGTGCTGTAGGCAGATGATGATGATGGTGGTGGATATACACCCTGACATTCACTACAATGCACACACAACAAAAACGTCAACACACAAACAAACAGCACATGGCTTTTGCGGACAAATGGATGCAACATCTGGACATACCTACGCAATCCTAACAACCATCTCGCAGCTCGATGCCAATCGGCTGAGGCAATTACTTCCTCCCCCACCGGGCCTACATACCTGGAGGTACTGCCCACTAGAAGAATCAAGCTTCACAAACAAGCTCATGCGCAAGTGCTGTACGGTACTGCACCGTACTCTACCTGTGCTCGACTCCATCCCCCCTCCTTTTGTCCCTTCTATTCCAGGGCAGGCAGGTAGATAGATAGGGTTTGTGTGTGTGTGTGTGTGAAAGTACAGTAGCAGGGGGAGAACAGATACCTGCCCAGACTTCTCTCTGATCGGCAGACAGCAAACAAGAGATCATCGCTTCCCCCGTTCGTTGCAAGGGTCTAAAATCCCTCATACTATCCGGAAGCTGTGCTGCTCTCTCCATCCAACTCCACACTCTACATTCTACACGACACCGAGGTCCGTCCAGCTGGGAAAGTAGGTATTACCATAAGTAGGTAGGTAGTAGTAATGGAAGACGTCGAATGTAAAGAGGTGACAGCCCTCCAACACGGCACCCTTTCGCTTCGCGCAGGACAAGGCTGTTGTAATGCAACCTACCTTTAGTGTACGCATGCACAACATCGGATGCATCACTCCTCGCGAACAGAAGCTATTGTACAGACAACCAATCGAACGCCCCCGTGTGACTTGACCGCCTCCTTCTAGACGTGCAGCACAGCGCGGTGCAATACAGTACAAATACAAATAAAAAAAAAGTTCTGGGTGGATATTTCACTCCCTCAACCCCAATAACGCCTCGCTGAGATGCATATCCATTCGAATGTTCAAAATCCCGTTGCTCGGCCGTGCTATCGACCGGGTCATCTGTGGTGGCAATGCTTTGTTGTTACATAGAAGGTATTATATTGGTTTTTCTTTTGTCTTCTGGTCGAAGTCTCGCTTCATTCGTCTCGACTCTTGCTGCAAATTTTCCTTGAAACGCTGTCGACTATGCAGGATCGACCTGTAAATATGTGATCCAGCTTTTGACCACGAACTTGTTTTGCTTGTCTTTTGCGCACCCCTTCTGCTTTCAACATGGCCGACCTGCTCTTCAAGTGGTAATACTATCTCCCGCTCCTCCGTCGCTTGCTCTCGTCCATCGGCATATCTTCATGCCTTCGCTTCCGACCAAGCCCAGAAGGCTCCTCTCGAAATCCTTGTACACGACCACCTCGTCCCTCACCTCTGTTCCCACGCCTTGCTTCGTCTTGTCCTCGAGGCGGACGTGACTCCCACTCTGGAGCTGCTTCCATCGGCCCTGGCTGAAAGCCAGGCGGCTGTCGACGAGGTGGCATCTCCTCCATTCTCGGTGGTGGTCGTACATCTCTGCCACCCCCTTGAGGCGGTCGTCTGTCTGTACGTGCTCCACCACGCCCTTGCCACTGCTCGTCTGCCCCTCCAGCCATTGGCCGGCGGGATGCTTCGTCGTCCATCATTCTTCTGTCATGTGATTGGCTACGGATCACGTCTGGCCTGTCTGTCTCGTGATAGCGAGGCCGACGATCGCCACGAGAGACATTCTCTTCAGGGAGAGGCCCGCCACGACCGAACAGATCCTGAGAAGGCCCTCGCCGTGGCTGTGGTTCAATGGCCGAGGCGATTGTCTGCGGTGGCGGCAGAGCTGTCTCTTGTGTTGGTTGGCCGTTGTTGCTCTGACGGCCAGACGCGCCCCTGAACGAGATGCCCTGCG
Organism: Leptoxyphium fumago; assembly: GCA_001660795.1. NCBI lineage: Eukaryota > Fungi > Ascomycota > Dothideomycetes > Capnodiales > Capnodiaceae > Leptoxyphium > Leptoxyphium fumago. Next base: position 188,336 of record LSHF01000040.1, on the reverse strand, counting down.
CAGGCGGCGGAGCGGTACCGTTGCCGCTGCCTTGGAGCTGCGCGTTGATGTTCGCTCTCTGTCTTTCTGCAGCCTGTGCTCCGCGACGTCCGCCAGGACCAGATGGTGGTTGTGTATTTGGCGGACTTAACCCACCAGATGGACCAGTGGGCATCCTGCCTGAGCCTCGTGGGCCTGAAGGTGGTGCAGAAGGTGACTGAGCGGAGCTGTAGCCACCGCTATGCCCCACATTTGCATGGCTTGAGGGCGGCCCAGCTCCCATTGCCGCCGCTCTGGAAGGGTGCATCCCTGCCACAGGAGCAGCTTCGGTCGACGGCGTTGCGGGTGCAGAGTTAGATGCTTGCTGCTGTTCAGCCAGCTGTCTCGAGTCCCTTCTACTCTGTCTTGGACCTCTGAACGGTGGACTTGTGTCTACCGGCGGGGCTACGACTTGTGACGACGTCGACGGTGGCGGCGCTTCGTTATAGCGGTTATTTCCAGGAGGTGGTGGTCCTGTAAAGTTTCGACCACCTCTTCCAGAGCTCGGGTGGGCTTGACGTGGGCCAGTAGGAGGCCCTTCAGCCGGGCCGTTCAAACGGCCGTATGACAGATCCGGTGGAGCCGTTGGCGAACCTTGCTCGGTCCTGTGCCTTCCACGGCTCCCATCGCTAGGACCGAGCGGCTGGGGTCCCGGCTCGAACAGTTCTCGAGAATCTGAGTGCATTGGTCCACTGACTCTAGGTCCAGAGGGTGGGAAGCTGGCGGGATCGTGCCGTCTGTTTCTCATGGTGCCATCCTCATGTCCATGAGTTCGGCCGAGACTTAGCTCATTTCGGTTCGCCTCGTTTCCCCATCTTCCATCGAAGCGTGGGTTGGCGTAGCGATGGCCCTCCTTCTCCTTCGGAGGCAGCTCTCGACGATGTGGAGGACCGGATTCAGGGTCCTCGATCAAGGCCAGACGTGCAGGATTGATACCCCCACTCTCGCCTCCAGGAGGTTGACTTGGCGGCGGCCCAGTTACTGACGATCGATATCCGGCAGACGCCGAATTGTTCGAAGCCGGTGCGACATGACCATTCGATTGGCCTCGACTGTCCATTGAGCGACTTGATACTACTGCCTCCTGTGGCGGTAGTGGCTCACGTCGTCCTGTAGGTCGCGGTTCATCTCTTGGGGGCCGTGTCTCCATTTGAGTGCGGGAGGGTGGTCTTTCGTCCCGTAGCTGCGAGCTACGGGTATCTGGACGTGGCTGGCCTAAACCAATCTGCGATTCTACCTCTGGTGTTCTGTTCCTGCCATTGCGGTCTGTGGGAGACCTGTCGCGAGATGGAGGCATATCGCCCGGCCTATCAANCCTGCCGTATCTGTCATCGTGGCGACTGGAAAACCTACTGTCCGGTCGTTCTCGGTTGGGTCCGCGGCCGACAGGACCTTCAGGCTTGTTGGGGAGCCCGGAAGGCACTCGAGGCGCTTCTCGAGGGGGTGGTTTGCTCGGAACTGATGAGGGTGTGGGTGTTCGTACGGTGGATGCCACGACGGGTGTGGGTCGTTGGTCGTATTTTGAGACAGTGTCCGTCTCTGACACCTTAGAAGTGGGCGTCGCGTCTGGCCTAGAAGTGACCTTTGAAGGGTCTTTTCCAAGTCCACTGTTTACCGACTTGGCATCCTCCATTGCAATATCTTCCACCTCGCCCTCTTCCCGTCCACTGATATCTTTCTTGTCCACAACCTCGTTGCCAGTCTTCGGCTCAAACTCAGCAGCATGTGCGTTTAAACGAGCGTGTGGGCCCTTCTCTTGCCCGCTAGAGCTTTCTGGAAGGGCGCTCCCAGCTCGGCTGGAAGGTGCCTTGACTCCTTCTTTTCCTGGGTCGTTGAGCCTGAACGCCTGTGGCATCACCCATGCCTTCTCTCTCTGCTTCAGCGGACCAATCAAGCTTGAAGCTGCAAGTTTAAGATCCTGCCGACCTTCTTCCTTGGACATCTTCTCTACGTGGCTTAGCACGTCACGACCCATGAAGTTCACGCTCGGGAACACGCCGACGATAGCGCGGAGCACGATGAAGGCGTTTCGGATATGCATGTAGTCACCGCTTTCAAAGCATAGTCTCAGTGCGCCGTTGAGGAACGCATGCCAATTGTATAGAAGTCTTCTGAAGTCTTCGTACTCCAGTAGAACCTCAGGGCTGCCATCGGCATCGAGTTTCTTGGCGAATCCCGGCAGTTGCTTCTTACTGCCGAAAGCCTCCTTTTCGTAAGTGGCTTTATCGGCATGCCAATGCTGTAGAAGACCGAGAGTGTCTCGCAGAAATCGTCCAAAGTTCTGTGCTTCGTTTGCAGTGCACTGGAACATGAACGCTGCCAATTGCTGCTTCTTGAAGAATTGATGTAGAAGATGCATTGTGCTGAACCCAGGTGTGCCACCATTGTGCAGAACCTTGAGCATCAAGAAGCAATAGTGGGCATCCAGTGGGCTTAGGACTGAACGAGGAAGGAAACATTCTTGAAGCAAGCCAACATGCCGGTTGTCGAGATCGTCGCGGTCAGTACTGCGCTCAAACCAGTGAGTCTTCTCCGTCGTCAGGCGATTGCGAATCTTGGTGTATGCGGCGATTCGGCCCTTCATCTCTTTGCTTAAATCGTCGACAGTGCCAAGCAGCGCCTTTCTCTTGCGGTCACGCTCTTTGGCTGCGGCGGAGGTGAGATCTTTACGGTCGGTATTTATCTCTTTAATCTGGCTGTTGAGCTTTTTCATCTCCTGCTCGTAGCTCTCTGTGTGGACCAGTATATCCTGTTGCGTCAGCGTCCAGAAGGTCACGAAGAACGGCACACTGGTGGAAGATTGCAGTTGTGGCAATACTTCTGCTAGTCCGTCAATGATCGGCTCCAAAATCGAGTGCCACGGCGTCTTTTCAAGAGCGGTCTTTTCGTCCATTTCGCTATTGGCAGTGGACGGTTTCGTTTCTTCAACCGCGGGTGCATCCTCGCCGGTTTGAGAAGATGATAACATTTCCAAATCAGCCGCATTCTCCTTGCTTTGGCTAGCGCGACGCTTCTTCTCTTCCTGTTCAGCCTTCTTCTTTTGGTCGTCCACTTCTGTGATGCGATGCGCAAGAACGTGCCTGCAGGCGGCAATTGCAGTACCCGGTTCAAACCCGAATCTTTGGACCAGATCCAATACGCCAGGAACGTGTTGAATGTAGTCCTCGACGCTGAGGTTGTACTTGAGTACTTCAAAATATTGCGCATACACACTCTGGATTTTGTCGAGGTTGTTCCCAATGACTTTCAGAGGCATGAATTTATTGTCGTCCTTGTCGGGGTAAACTTGTCGTTCTTGGGCTATCGAAATGAGGACTTGTCCAGTCAGTCCACACTCGACCAATGCCTTCATGAGACGCTTCGCTTGTGATTTTTTGGCAGTTCGGTTGTCACCCATCTGCACCACGGTCTGTAGTTGCAGAAGCTCGCCACCAGCCATAGCCAGTACCTGAGAGTCATTGAAGACAATGTCGGCTTTGATGCCAGCCATCTCTCCTAGAATCTGTTCAAACACCTCAAGGTCGTTTGAATTGCCTCGCCTCAACTCGCTAGCAATGTATTGAACAATCGGTGCAATATTAACAACGCTGTGGCGTGCGAAAAGACTTGCAATGAATGTGCTGAGTGCTCGCAGCCATGGGCTTGTGAGCATGCCATCAGCTTGTCTCGTGTCCCTCCCTTGACCATTCAAGCTGGTGACTAGACACCATGCAAGCACGTCGTATGACAGTAGGCTGAAATACCGCATACATTCGACCAGCGAGGGGATCATGTTCGAGTAACTCTCCAGCTGCTCGATGACCATGCGCATGACGATACCTGGGCTTGACTGTGAGACTTTTGCGAGTGCGCGTGCTTGTTTCTTCCCACTTTCGTTCGTAACTCGTCGCAACACATCTCTGACTTCGTATTTGTTACGTTCAAAAGCAGAACGAATGTCAGGAAGCCTTGACGTCTTGCCCGTGTACCATTCGGCATAGATGTTATACCGTACGGTGGTAGGGAAGAGCACCAATAGCTCGTATAGTTCCTGAGTGGTGCCTGGATTCTGAGGAGAGAGGCTCAAAGCCGGCACAAGCAGCCGGCGCATCAGATCTAGCCAGCGTGATGTATTTGACTCTGTTGTATCTTGAGTCAAGCTGTGCTTGGCTAGCCGTATGAGTCGCGTGTACAAGAGATTGTCTTGTCCAACCTTGACCCCAAGAAATCCCAGGAATGTATTGCTCAAGACGAAAACGTCGTCAATTGTCTGACATGTTGGAATGTTGTCGCACCATTCAGAGTAGTAGTAAACGGTGTTCTCGTCCGCGTTATCTGCATGCATCCATCGAACCGGCCGTTTCAAAGGTCGCAGGGCTGTGTGGAGGTCCCCTCCAATTTTGGGTAGCGTATCTATAGGGCTTGCCCTTTGTTGAACAAGACCAGGTCGATCTCCGACAAGCGTAAGCTGGTCGCTTACACGACTCAGCATATGATTTGCGATTCGATTTAGCAACGGTGGTAGCGACGGATCTACTTCTGGCAGCCAGGGAAAGCGGCCAAGAATGAAGAGCGCTTCAGGAATTGCGCCGATCAACAAAAGAGAACGCAGCATGATGATTTTCTGATTTTCTGGAGGTGGCAACTCTTCTCTAGGCTGTTCCTCCTTCGACTCGGGCCTTGGAGTGGTGCCACCACTCTTTGAATCCAGGGCAGTCTTAGTGGGTTTAACAGAAGGCATAGTATCGTCAGCAAGCGCACCCGCCATTGCAAGCGCATTGCCGCTTGCACCTGGGCGCTCTCTCCTCTCTCGTTCAGACTTTTCGCGCTCCAAACGTTCCCGTTCTGCAGCCATCTCTGCATCTGGAGGGTGCAAATGAGGGTAAAGATCTCGTAGGCTGATGAACCCGATTTTCACGAGCAGTGCCGCAAGGGCAACTAAATTCTCGGGTAGGACGTCTGAAGCATCTCTAGCAGGGCTAGCATAAAACCGTAGCTTGAAACCCAGCAGTTGTGCCGCATCCGCGTTCCCAGGTGGGGGCATTGTCTTCGTTTCGAGCATGTACTTGCGATTCTCGTTGATGCGTTTGCGTTTGTCCGCCTCGGACTTCTGGATGCTGGCATCTATCGGAAGTTGTTCAAGAAGCTGGCCCTTGACTTTTTCGAAGTCAGTAATTTTTCGCGCACCAAGCTGGTAGAAAGCCTCCAATCCGTGTTGGGAGACCGCGTTCCAGAACTCTCGGTCCCGTTCCTGCAATACCACAGTCATCTCTCGCGTGTGGTGCTCTTTCCATTCAAGAGAATCCCATGTCCCAGACCCAGGTTCTGCCCATGAAGGCAATCGCCGAAATCCAGCTGGGTGTGTGCTCTGAATTAAAAAGCCAGCAGCGTCGTCAGAAGTGCCAGGCCACCAACTCGAGCATCTGTAGAACTTCAGGAAAAACTGAAATGCCCGGACCAACAGGTTTGCGCTGACGTCCAGAGTGATATCCAGTACTCTCCCTACATCCAAATCGAAAGAACCGACAAGCGCCATTATCCTGTCGAAGCTGGACACCGCCATATCTGGATCTGTGTCCTTCAAAGTGGCAGATTGCGCTGTATTGAAATATTCTGTAATCAGTTTCGCATATCCTTCCGACTCTTCTCTGAGCAGATTATAGTTTGCTTGCTTGTATAGCCTGGTAGTACCGGCACGGGTTTTGGCACGACCAAAAGTACTTCTCACAAGTCCTAACGCAACAAGCGGGTCGACATCCATCTCGGCTCGTATGATATCTGGGTCGACGCCTGTTGCGGTGACGAGGGTACGTAGTGCTGAGTTTTGTTGGTCCGCTGGGGAGAGGAGCGTTATGTGATCGAGTAAAGTAGAGGTCACATCGTGTTCACTTTTCTGCCGCATTGTACTGAGAAATGTTCCTGCTTCGACAGGATCAAGCCTCTTGTCCAGCGCAGATCGAAGCAACTCAAATGTGATGGAGCTCATTACTACCAAATCTGCGTTTTCACATTCACTCAGGACCTCTTGACTTCCAGTTGTCTTCCATCCATGTACTCGTTCGTCCGTCAGATGCTCGAATGCGAATGGAGGAGGTGGTCTGGAAGGTTCCGCTTCCATTTGTTGGAGCTCTTCTGCAAAGTGTACCAGACGATCATTTCTTTGCGCAGGCGTCGCCGGCCTGGAGTTCTCGGTCTTCGCGGGATCAGTCGGTGGGGGAGCGCGTTCCTGTTGTGGGCTTTGGTGGCTTCGACTGCTACGGCGGTTAAAAGAGTTCCCGTTGGTGGGAGAATGCTGTTGCTGTCTGTTCTGACGTCGATTCCCTCCACGGCCCCTGTCCCTGCCTCTATCGTGGTGGTGTGCTATCCCCATGCCCTCAGGCCGGTGCGGTGACGGGCGCGAGGAAGATTCATCATATGATGGACCACGATCAGGACGCTTCCGCTTCTGTGAACTCCCAGGCGCCATTCTGTGTGGAGCTGACGGCAGCAGCGAGTGCAATCCCGGCGATTGTAGACAGGTTCGCCGCCTGCGTCACCATGTGGTATCCTTCGTGCGTGACAAGGTAATTGCTCAGGTAGTGAAGGCTGTATGGAGTGTTTGAAGCGAAAATGTCACTGGACGCGGGCAGTCGGCGGTAGAGTATACAAGTTTGGCGAAAAGCATGCGGTATGGCGATGGTGAAGCTGTGATAGAAAGAAAGGAATCAGGTGACGGCGACGAAGCGCGACAGGGAGGAATTAGTTGAAAGCGACAATGAAGTGTCGTATTGTCGTCCAGGACGGCTTGTCAATCAGTGTAGACTCCACCAGCGCAGGGCTGTAGCGGAAGCATGCAGGTGCTGTCAGTTACCTATTGTAGGTAGGTATTGTAATTATGTACTAGTACTTGTCGGTGGTGGATACAGTGCTTTCGTACTTAATCGGTTATTATCTAATAAATACAATCTCTTCTTCTATGGTAATACTCGCACAAGCAAGGCCTCAAAGCATGGAGCGCGGCTAGTGCCGAGCCGGCCAGGATATCTTGTACGGAGCTAATGCCTAAGGTACATTGTCTGCTGACTCCTCACACTGAACAAGACTTACATACGCACATATCGTATTCTGCGAACGGATTGATGTCGACATCGAGGCATGAGGTCAGTTGATTCTGAGCTATGAAGCATCTCAAGCAGCATTAAATGTAATCTCTATGCGAACATATTACCACACTCTTGAATATTATGATTTCAGAGTTGAGAGTATCGCTGATGGCCTAGGTTTCCTCATGCTTGCCGTCGCAGACGGCGGGAGCTGAACCAGGACACCAAACTTCCACGCCGAGCTATTTGAACAAGCAAAGCCACAATGCGCTATTCATACAGACACAAGGAGTCCTCTCCCGCTGAATTAATTAAACCACAATCCCTCTACTGTTCATACATGACCGCTAAGCAGCACCACCGTCAGCTTCAGGAGCGGCTGTGCCTTCTTCTGAGGCACGCGGTCGAGATAGTATCTCAAAGTTGCCTGAGGCCGTTAGTCTCCAGCTTGTCTATCGTAATGCGAAGGGCAACTTACGAGCAAGAAGGTTCAGAGCCTTCTGCTGTTGGCCATCGTTGGACTGGTAGGAGTCCATCTTCGCGTCGGCTTCGACGTGCAACAGTGAGCTAGTTGTCCCAGGTTAGCATCGCCTTGGTGCAATCCGAGCGCAACTGATTTGCAGGAGTGTTCTGATTATGGGAGGACCAACCCCTTTGGCAATGACAATAGCAGATCGCGCTGGCTGCCCTCTGCGAAGCTCGCGAGCTTAAACCAACTTGTGTGCCTGTTGCCGGCCTCGTCGCGAGGACCGCTGTTGACGCCAACGGAGAATCTGATGATGTCGCGGCCTGTGGAAGTAGCAACGGCCTCGGGAGTGTCTGCGACACGTCCAATGATGGACATCTTAGCGAGCGAACGTCTCGCGGTGGTGGAGAAGGTGCGGGCGCTGCTGGAGCCTGTGGCAAGGCGAGGGGTCACGGTTCGGAGAGCGTTCATGATGGGAAGTCGTAATGAGATTGCCTAAAGAGTGAATTGCAGAAAGTAGAGTTGTCGGTCTCCTGAGACTAGATGAACTGCAAGGATGTAGTTGAAACGGATCGGTATTGTAGAATATAATGGTAACGCGGGACGAAGTGAAGTTAGCTTAGGAGGCCTCTCGCGGTGGATGAAGCTACCTTCAGCTATAGTGTGTCCGATCAGCGCAGCGGCGCGAGGAGACGCGACGTGAACCGGGTCTTGGCGATTCTGGGGTACTGTATTAAGCCTCACAAGGGTTCACCTCCTCTGTCCCTGACCTAACCATGCACATACTGTATCTGTGCCTTGCATGTCCCAGATGAACTGCGAGCGCGACTTTCTAAATGTTGGCAGAAGGCACGTTTTCACCTCACAGCTTCACCACAGACCGTGAATGCCATCATATCCACAAGTCAAGTAGTAAGATTGACATCCTCTATAGAGTGTCATATGGAATGATGCCTGATATATGAAAATGCGCCCTGGAATCTGACGCTCCACTTCAACGGTGTGAAAATCGGCATTCATCAACATGGAAGCATATCATCAAGCAGTATTCAAGCGTAACGATGGCACCTGGATTTACCGTAAGTATCGTATGCAAGCCGGCCATCGAACGCCAACCTCAAGGTCGCTGGCACCTGATGTGTATCAGTGTCATATAAATGGGCCGCTCCTGAGAGAATGAGTTCCAGCCAGTCTTTTCACTGTTTCATCCACGGTTTACGAACTCTGAACCTATCTACTGGAAGAGCCCAACGATCTGCAAGAAAAAGACAACAAATGAATTCCCTGCAATCTAGCTCGATGCCTGAGGAAGTGTATCGCTACCTAGTGCTCAGTGGCTGCATGCCCATGGATCCTAGAAGACCACTGGTGGAGCTAACTAGTGCTATCGCCGCTCTTTCTGGCAAGAGAAGCAACCCTTCTGCTTCAGCACCAGCACCAGTACCACCAGTACCACCAACACCACCGCCTACACCACCGCCTACACCACCACCGCCATCTGACGCTCCCAAGGCTGAGAATCAAGACAGTGAGGCCGCACAATCCGAGCCTCATGAGACTTCGACACCATCATCCACGGTGGCGGATCCATCCATTTCAAGTAGCCCAGACACAGATGATTTGTTGTTGCCCAGCAGCTCTGAGGCAGTGTGTTGGCCATTCAACGTCCCACGCCATTTAGAATGCTTCTTTAACGAGTGCTTCGCCATGACTGGCCCCTGGCCGTCTCTCATGCCTACCTTGGACGACATGCTCGAGTGGCACTTAACGCAACGTCATTCCGACGCCTTGCGGGCGATGGGCTACTGCCATGCATTGAGCCTACAGGATGCGCAATCTCATCGACCACCGCCCATCGGCAAGATCAAGTATCCTGACGGCTCTACAATGGAACCTGACGACCACGACAAGCACCGAGTAGCACGCCTTACCAAACAGCTTTACTCTCTGGACCTTGAAGACTTCAATATCACCGAGCCGCGACTTCTCGAGATGCGATGCACAGAGGGTATGCGAAGGGCACGGCGCTGGCTCAACATGTATGAACAAGCGTATTCGCTATTGTCTCGAGAGGCTAGAAGAGGCTAGGACCTGTTGTGAACATTGGAAAAACAAAGGCTTTCCAAAATCATTTATTTACCTATCCTGGATGAAAACTTGAATTCTACGATCTAGCTAACAAACTCATGACCGTTTCAGTTCGTGCCATGTTCAATTACCTAGTGGGCTCAGTCTAACCATTGGCAATTGAATGTTCGTCGCAACTGCATGTCCTAATAATAAGTAGATTGATTCTTCACAACATCTATGTCGCTAGTCAAGTCAAAAGTCTGGTGTTCTGGGGATTGTGTGCTTGCGGTTCAAAAATGTACAACGACTATAAAGACTCTCTGGGGTGCTTCCTACCTCTAAACCTTCTGCTATACTCGCTCATTACCATCACCTCTAACCTGACATTACGGCGCACACCCTCTTCTTCAACAACAATACCGCTGAACAAATACCGATTCCTATAGCAACTCTAGATAACATCGGAACTCAACAACAAGAGCCGCCAAGGAGAAAGCATGGGGATCGCGCCGAGCAGACCAATAGACGGCACGACAGTTGGCTATACAGAAATGGGCGAAAAAGTGAGCTACATGCCTGACCCCATGGTCCCGGGGGGGATACGAGTAACCTCCGTAGGGGGACTCCCTCTTTCGCAAATCACACTTGATTCCATGGGGCTTGTACCGCTTCACCCAACGATCGAATATGACGGGCGATTTGATGCTCCTAGAGACTATGTGTTTGCGGGCACGCCCAACAGTGCGGTTGCATGGGGTCCTGGAGCGGGCGGCGGTGCCGTACCTATCAGCAGCCCAATGCCAAACGGGTATAATGGACCTGCTATAGGTGGGCATATGCCAGGCGGTCCAATGCAAGGCAGCCCTGGTGCTCAAATGCAAAACCCTCCCGGTGCTTTTGTTTATCTCCCACCCGGTGCCGGTCCTATGGGTCATCCTCAAGCTGCTCAATCTGCATTCGGTGGTCCGATGCAGGGTTATGCTGGAGCTGGCTATCCTGCACCGGGTGGTTCGATGCAGGGCCATATTGTAGCTGACCTTCCTGAACAAGGTATACTCAATTTAGCCGGCTACGTGCCAAACCGTCCAGCTGTGGCCCATCCCCAGCAAAGACAGCCTGGCATGGGCAGCTTTATGCCAGGCGCGGGTCCAGGAGATAACGGCATGCAGGGCCTAGGTGGTCTGGGGAGAGGCATGCCATCGAGCGGCATGAATCCAGGTGGGCAGGCACAAAACGGTATGTCTCGCGGCTCAGGGCGGAGCAGGAGCAGAGCAAGTGACGGATCATAACAGCCCAGGAGATGACGAGATAGTGGAACGAAACAAATGTAGCAAAGGGCAGCATTCATCGACAAAATTGAACTGAACGAAATAGTTAACCTCCGGTGTGTGTATACCAGAGCTTAGGGTATGAGTCCAGTGTCATCAGGTAGCGGCCGTCTGATCTGCCACACCTTGTATGGAGGAATTACCATGGGAAGAGAGGCTTTGATATCGACCCACTGAAAGCAGCAAGTAGAATTGGCCAGTTAGCAATGATAATGACACAGGATTGCAACAGTTTCATCATTTGACGATCCACCTACAGTACACAAATCCACAACATCGGGAATAATGTGCTCGAGCATGAGTAGTCTACGCATAAACCGGCTGGTTGACTCTGCAGATAGTGGACCCGACCTGCACTCGGACAAAAGCAGTCCGCAAGTCCATAGGCTGGATACGAGGATTCAAGCTCTGCTCGAGGCTGTCGGTAGAGCGACGGCAACGGTCGGCCAGACTGATGGCGAGTCTTCATCTGGGCCACATTGGTGCTTGTATGCAGGGTATGAGGTATGTTTATATGGAGCGAGGTGAAGTGTGAATGGCCAGCACAAAGCATGGCTCCACAATGCCAGAAGTGGTGTAACAGCACAACAACCACAGGTGCTTTGTTGGCGCATTACGGCATGCCGTACGCACGCACTGCAACATAGTTCATTGTTGCCAGAGTCAAGAGCACCTGCAGGAGAGTCACAGCAGACGGCGACGTGGTGCCTATGGAGATACGAAAGATCTCTTGACTCGACTGCGAATGGATACCGGCAAAGTTCAAAGTGGTTTGTTCCCGAGCCTCATTGCCGAGGCGGGAACAATGGGGGCGGGTTGGTCGAGTCGAGTACCGGGGTCAATTGCCTTGGATGCGGTTGGTGGTCAACAAGCCAAGAACGTCGAATGAAGGTCGAATCAAGCATGGATGACCAGCCTGCTGTGTGTGCCTCTCCACAGTCACATGCGCGGGGTCACTTCATCCTGCGCTCCCGCTACAGCGTCCTCTGTACCTACGACCTACCTACCTGTCTGATCCCTCTCCGCTCGCCTACTTGCCACTCCCACCCCGCCGCCGTCCCCATGACCCAAACAGTACTGCCGTGCAGTGGGAGAGTTCGTGTTCAGTCAATACAGCGACACAGACATGCAGTAGCCAAATGATTCTGTTGCCCTCATCTGCCTACATAATGTCCAGTGAGGCACATTACCTCGTCCTCGTCTTTCCTCGCTATTGTAAAACAGTCCATACAGGTCACATATCTTTAACCACACAGTGCATTGACGAGAGGGAGAGTGGCCGCGAAACCGGCAGAGTGACATAGAAACCAAGAGCCAATCAGATATTGCATTCTCACAATGGCGACTCAGGAACATAAGTATGACAAGCAGTTCACGCAGCATGTCATTGATACCTGCGGTCCGAAGACTAGCCCTCGTATGAAGCAGGTCTTCTCTTCCCTCGCGCGACATATCCACGATTTCGCAAGAGAGGTTGATCTCACGCCTGAAGAATGGCTTGCCGGTGTTGAGTTCTTGAATCAGACCGGGAAGATTTGGACCGAGAGCAATGGCAAGCGCAATGAGATGCACCGCCTTTGTGACGTTGTCGGTCTCGAATCACTCGTCACCGAGATCGCGAGCTATGTCCAGACCGAAGATCCAAACTACATCCCCACCTCGTCTGCTATTCTTGGGCCTTTCTGGTCACCGAATGCTCCCTGGCGAAAACTTGGAGATAGCATCATTGTTAGTCCTCATGAGGGCCAGGTGACATACATGCACGGCATCATCCGCGACCTCGCCACACAAGAGCCGATCCCCAATGTCACATTCGATGTATGGCAGGCTAGCAGCAATGGCAAGTACGATTTCCAGGATCCAGAGAACCAAGTCGACAACAATCTCCGTGGCAAATTCAAGACGGGTCACAATGGCGAGTACAGGTTGTACTGTCTGCGGCCAACTGCGTACTCTCTGCCGAGAGATGGCCCGGCCTGGGATCTTCTCCAAGCACTTGACAGACACTCTATGAGGCCTGCACATATCCATCTAAGGGTGAGTTGACTCCCGTTGACCGTCCGATCAACGATCAGATTGCTAACATCGCATAGATTACCCACGACAACTACAGGCCTGTCATCACCCAGATCTATCCCAAAGACGATCCATGGCTGGCGACCGACACAGTCTTTGCCGTCAAGGAGGACCTCGTCTGCGACTTTGTGCCGCTAAAGAGCCTCCCACCCAGCATGTCTCCTCACAAGGGTCTCGGTGGTGAGGCTGTCAAAGAATTGGAGCTTAACATCACCCTTGCACCCAAGACGATGTCGCAGCCGCAGAACAGCCCAGTCATGGACAAGAGTAAGTTGTGACAGCCCTGTGGGTTCAACATATATACACAGCCGCTCACAAGTAGTAAACAGGTGCGTAGGCTGTAAAAGGCTTAGGATTATGGGGCAAGGATTATATATTTCCGGCGTGGCGTGGCGTTAAACGTTCCAAGGTTAGATCTTGCATTAGACCGAGCATGATGTCAATACTGGATCCGATCAATGCGTCTTCATCTCATCACTCAGCAAGATCCCCAAGGCGTGGGTTCCCTCCTTTGGTGCCGTGCCTGAGACGTTTCTGAACCAGCAACCAATAGATGCTTCTTCGTCTCACTAATTTTCCGCGAGATAAGTTGTCACTCTAAGAAATTCGACACGGCATCTGCAGGATTGGCGATCTCGCATCGCCTCTTCTTACCAACGCCATTCTCGTAATGGCATGAAGCACTCTCCAACACGCCCGTTACGATTGCTACGCTATCGGACAGGGTGGCGCATTGCCATTTTGCTGAAGCCGCGAGTCTTCACACATTTTGACATAAGAGTACAGGCGAGTCTACGATAAAAGAATAGAATCCCAAAGCTTAGATAATGGTAGCGCCAGTTGTGGACGCTGAGGGAAGACAGACACCTTGCGAGTTCTATGTATACAAGTCAGAGAGACATGGAGATATCGCAGCCCAACTCAGGGTACAGGAAATGATTGGATGTGGACGCTCTATCACCGCCACCCCGCTCTCTGCATCCAGCCCAGCCTTGGAATTCGTGTTACGATTATCGCACGACCTGGACATTGACATCAAGTTTTAGGTGTTTAATTATGCGTCGGTTTCCTTTACTTTTAACCCATCTAAAGGCAGCCGCTGCCCCTGCCTCCCTTGCCTCTGCAGCTACATGCAGCTGCAGGGTTGTGGCCAACATCCCGTACCAGTGTCAACGATAGTAAACTTCGCTGATTGATTGACTGACAACGCTATCAACTTTCCATCTTCGCTATCTTCTTCCAGCCTTTCCTGCAAAACCCTCATATATCATCATTTAGCTTCCACTTGAGTTGCGTACGCTATTCCACATGCGAGCTCGTTTCCAATTGCTCTAATGGAGGACCCAACAGAAGCTTCGCCAGACGAGTACCACCATGTCAATGATTACACTTCCAACACAAGCGTTTTAGGACATGATTCAGACGCCTTTCCCCCGACTCTTAGAGACGTTTCTGAGCAGCCTATCAATGGAGCAGTGCATTACCTTATGGAGATCTGGAACAAATTACCACAGACCCCCGTGGGCCTCTACATTAGCTGGATCTGGCTTCGGCAGCTATCAAGTTTGCGACAGTTCGATGTACGTCTTCCTCAGCAACTTCAACAGCCAGCCAGTCACGTCTATGTCGTAATGTCGCCTCATTATGGTGTTCCACTTTCGTTGCACCATTTGTCTGTTCATACACAAGGCTTCTTCTATCACTTATCCGTGGAGAACAGGGCGGATAAGGGTCGCGATGTACGAACAGCTTCATATGGCTCTGACACAATGAGTAAAACGCAACTCCGACTCAAAATTCAAAACCTGTCTGATAGTCAACAGCGGGACTATATAAACGCAAAATCAGGCTCGGCAGCTACCAGGGTTATGATTGCCTTCGAAGTGGGTCAGACCATGTATCGACCAGATCAAGTAGCACAGCTTGGTCGATCGATAGTCAAAAACCTCGCGACATATAATCTTTGGGAAGCTAACTGTCAAATTTTCACTGTGGGCCTTTTTGAACGAATTGTCATGACTCGGCGCGATGGGTCTATTTTCGCCGGCAATCTTGGCCAACTTGTTGACTGGGATCTTCATACGCGAAGTTGTAGTTCGGAAGCCGACCAATTTCCTCACTCCTCAGAGACTGGCTTTCTCCTTAGGCGTTCTGTGCTAGAAACCGAAACATCTCGTTTTGCTTATATGATGGCTAGCATTCGAGCAATTGATTATGCAAAGCGTATCCAAGTCTTATATACAAAGGGACCACGGGCACTGGGTGCCTATCGGCCTAATATAATATCTCTCGGATCATGGACTGTTCACACAGATGAACTGAAACAAGCGCTGCAAGAGTTTAAGAGTGATTTGAAACAAGCGCTGCGAGAGTTTGGAGAGGATCTTCGAGCGCGGAAGTGGGCAGATGCGCTTTTAGGACGAGAGACTTCTCTCAATGAGAGATTGAAGCAACAGCTTGCGCGAAAAGAACAGGGTGCCTGGCTTCCTTGGCCACAGATGGAGAAAATATTTATATTCCTTAGGCAACGCTTACTGTCTTCGAGCAGGGAAAGCTAAAGTAGATGATTGGGTAGCCGGACGGACGAGGGCAGACGGACGGGGCCAGCACCGGACGCTCCTTCACTAAGTTCTATCTCATACTCTCGATGCTGGCCTGTCTTATTCGGTGTTATCCAGCATTTTTCAGAACATTAGAAACACATAGATCTTGAGCCTCGACGCCACCCAAAGTTGGACACATATGCAAACGAAATCTCGGAGTTACATATACATACACGATTGAATCTACATTGTGATACCAATTGTTGCATATTCAAAGATCGAACCAGACGTGTAGAAGCGAGGTAGGTCCAAGTTGAACGTCGCTATTCGACCTCATCCGATTAGGTGGCAAGACCAGCGATCGAAGAGCCAAAATAAACCTGTAGATGGTCACAGTGTGGCGGTGGTGGCGTTCAACATAGGGGAGACATGGGGTGCGGGTTGGCGAGATACTATCTTGATATCATAAAGTGTAGAATACAGGTATCAACATCATAGGCAGAAGAATGGCATCGAGAGGCTGAATACCACAGACACTGTAGATAATAGCTACAGTTGTGGAAGGCACCGTTGGCCCACACAAAAGGCATTTTGTATCATGGCGAGACCAGCTGCGCTTCAAAATATTCTTAAATGAAATGAAGTACAGTGACCCCTTCAAGCAGCCACCCATCTTGGTATTTCGATGTCTATACTCAAGTTGAAGATCGTCTCAGCGCCTCAGTGATGCTCTTCCGTGAGGATACAACCACTCCCTTGCTTCTCACAAGACCACACAGCTCGGGAAAGACATCTCTACCTGGGTGTTGATCTTTGTGCGATCAGTGTCGTCGAGTAACATCTGCTCACAGTGTTTGGTGTGATCATACTCTGCCGTGTCGTTGTCCAGGAGGTGGTAATGCAGCATTGCCCGGTGCATTTTCCGCCAGAGGTAAGTGCAATGCCTCATGTGGTACTCCTTCATTTTACGTCAACATAATACCGACTCCACGTAACGAACGGCTCCGAAACATACCATCGGTGTGAATAGTGAAACATATTTCCCAGCAATCACATCCTCTATCGCGACTCGGTTGCTCTCAGAGCGCTCATGAGTTGTATAATACTCCCATTCGTAGGATTTGACGACCTCTGCCGATAGCTCTGGATCGGCACAAGGCATCGGATACCAGTCCCAGGTCATTGGATCGAAGAAACAATTCCTCGCTCGTGCATCTGCTTCGGACTGCCCGCATGTTAAGTGATTCTCGACATCACGGCCGTCGTCGGTCAGGCCGTCTCTTGTTTTGTCGACTTGAGACTGGAAGGTGAGAATAGTCAATAGGGCGGTGCAATAGGACAAGAGTACCAGCGTCACAATCGTAGCCACAGCTCCGATAATTCTTGTTCGCCTATATGAAGCTGTAGAACGACTAAATGGCCTACCATAACTACTTGGTAGTAGAGGTTCAGTCATATAGTCGCCGCTGGTGGACTCATCTTTACAGCTGAGGCTCTCCATAAGTTTTGCTTAGTAGTGATTTGTTTCTGTGCTATTTTGCACAATCGCTGGAGGCATATATGGGCAAGATGGAGGTTAATGGGACTCTCTAGTGGGCCGTCTTATTCTTAGATTGAGATTTCGTCGCTACCTCGGACTCACCGACATGAGACGGTAGCCCAACAACATGTTCGACTATGATACCTCGATCACTTGCTTTAGGTTACAGTTCAAGAGTTGTTGAGATGTAGCTACAGTGAAATTGGGTCAAAGTGGGTGCAAGGCGTGCTGAACAGGTTTATTCACATGCAACGATAGCATAAGTCGACTTGCAGCATACTCGTTCAATATGCCGCGGCTCATGTTCGCGAAGGATATATATCGCGAATGGCGTGATGGATGAGTGCTAGTAAAGCGAGGCTGATCGAATGTAGAGCATTGGACCCGCCTGCAATGTATGAGCTTGCAGGTTATAGCCTAATCTTTACGTCTTTTTTGGCGATAACGGTGTTCGGAGATCCTTCCCCAGGTACCCTGGTAGTTGGTTAGTCTGCCAATCTGCGTCGGCATTTGAAGACGCTAGCACCTTGGGAGGCAATGACGTTTCGGCGTTTGCTTTTGTCGGCAGAAACCCCCTCGCATGGAGGGCTGTTTTGGCTGTCAGGGCAGATGTCGGCATCTTCGCTATGAGTTTCGGGTCACGACATTAGTGCATGAGACGACTAGTCTCAAACGGCGATCTGCGGTCATTGACACCGCATACGGATCCGCTTCTGAGATGCGTACTCGCCTTGATGAGGTTTCACGAGTGGTCAGGGTGGAACTTGCGATATGCTTGGAGAACTGTATTGCTCCTTCGCATGCTACTATCAATCTGCCGGACGCTTTCTTATCTTGACATGCTTGAGCAGCTGTATTGCTCGCCCACTTGCTACTATCAATCTACTGGATGTCCTCTTATCTTGATTTGCTTGCGTCGGTGGCTTGCTGCCGGATCGCGGTACGAATGGTCCGAGAGTTCAATCGCCGCAAATCATATCATTCTGCTCACCCGGGGACGTTGTCACCGGCTTGATGTATATCTGCCCATTCCTGGAGTGGATCACTCCTCCTGCAAGTCCGAGTGCTGTTGAAAACAGGTCTGTACTTATCCCCTGTAATGCGGAACGGGATCAGGCCGATGTCCCAGTGGCAGACGATAACCTGGCGTAGGTAGTCGACGCAGTGCTCTGGCAGCATGTCAGTATCGAATAAAAGAGCAGCAAGATGTGTTCTATTTACCTATGTGATCTGCTTCCTCTTGGGTTGAATAATGCTTCAAGAAAAAAGGCGTCTCGTCCCACAAGGCTAATCTGATTTTATTCTGATAGGCTTCAGCTTCTTTTACAGTGCGAGATGGTGGTAGTCACGACCTGTCAACACATACCAGGCAATGTAGCTGGTGGTACATTTCTATACCAACGACGAACATCTCAGTATCGTTATCGGTTGCAGACCAAGGCGCGGTTGCATCGTTCATATGAGCGGCTTCACCGCTTGTAAGAGCGACTATCCCATCTGGTGTGTCTGTGAGTTCTGTGTATTCAAACAAAAGACGTCCGTTGAGCATTACTTACGCTGCGAGAGATCGGACCAGGCTTTCTCATTGCGCTCGTCTGGTCTACCCATAAAAGCAGTGCGTGCACCTCGCATGCCTTCGTTGAAACGACGTGTCTCATAGCTAACGTATGACTCCAATGGGGCTGAAATAAAGAAGAATGTGAGCAATGTATACAAGATCGATCAGTAAGGGGAGCTTTACACCAGACCAAGTTTTGAGGATTTGGCATCAAACGTTCTCTCGTCAAGTATGAAACAGCGATGGTTGAGGGAATCAAGATCGCTAGCAAGAGCGCAATCCAAAGACTTTGGAGTGGCTTTGGCCTTGGAGGCTGTTCGTGCTCTCCATTAACTGACAACTCAGATGTGTCATTGGGGATGATAAGTTCGTACTTCATTTCGCTTTGTTTTGAGGCAAGCTTTGAAATGCAGAGACTCTTGGCTGTTTGTTGTAGAACTCCAACAGGATAAAAACACAGCTGAGGAAAGGAGGTGAATTGTCGCTAGTTGGGAAAGATCATTGATGTTGTGAGAGGCATTTCTCATGAACAATGCTGCAGAATTCCGCAATCCTGATGACAAGGGCCGATCGTGATCCCAACAAAATCAAGTCCACCTCATGCTCATGGATTCAATAGCGTGCCCATGCAGTGCTCATGATTTCAATAGTGTGCTTATGCTGTGCATGTTTTGCAAGTCGGGATTGCATTGCATTCGGATCCACTGATTGTGAAAGATTGTGCCATGAAGGCATCATGCACCATTGCTATGCAACCTTACCGAATGGCTACGAAATTACGCAGCATTAGCATGTGCTACGGATCTAGAACATGAAGCCGCAGGGTCGAACTGATATAAGAACGGTATGGGATCAGCATTGTCGAAGTGAGTTGACCAGTCCAAAGAATTCGAATCTCATCTCACTCGTTCAAAGAAAAGCCATCACAACCCTTATCATCTTTACCTTTCAATCACAACATGAAACTCACAGCCGTCATTTGCGTGCCCCTGGCGCTCGGCAGATTCACGTTTGCTGCACCGGCCTTTGCCGAGAAACATCTCGCGATTGGATCTGAACTGAAGGAGCGGGAGGTCATCATCCCCCCAACTCCTGAATATGAAGAGGAGAAGGAGAAGAATAAGCGCTTAGTCCGCGTCGAGTTCGACTATGATTCTGCTGAAGATGAAACTTCCAACACCACCACTCTACCCATCGAGACAAGGTCAACTGAAGAGGAGAAGAAGAAGAACAAGCGCTTGGTCCGCGTCGAGTTCGACTATGATTCTGCTGAAGATGAAGCCTCTAACGCCACCGCCATACCCATTGAGACAAGGTCAACTGAAGAGGAGGAGAAGAAGAAGAAGAACAAGCGCTTGGTCCGCGTCGAGTTCGACTATGATTCTGCTCAAGATGAAGCTTCCAACACCACCACTCTACCCATCGNAGACAAGGTCGACTGAAGAGGAGAAGAAGAAAAACAAGCGCTTGGTCCGCGTCAGTTTCGATTACGGTACTGCTGAAGATGAAGCCTCTAACATCACTTCTACACCAATCGAGACAAGATCGACTGAAGAGGAAAAGAAGAAGAGCAAGCGCTCAGTCAGCGTCGAGTTCGACTATGATGCTGCTGAAGATGAAGCGGCAGCGGCGAGCAACATCACCGAGCCGGCGATCTAGAGGCGCTCCTACCAGACACCTATGATCTGCACAGGTCATCCCCTCGTTCAAGCCTCTGAAGAAAGGGGTGGTTTGTCGACGGGAACATCGTTTCTAGGTGAAGGAGACTTGGATGGCTTGCTTAGCAAGTCAGCAGGTCAGGCAGGTAATTGAGCAAGGGCGTGGCAGGTTTCAGTGCCGCTTGATTGCGTGAGCTGAGGTGTTGTTCGGGCTGCAGTTTAGTTTCTAAAGTGAGGGCAGTCGATGCGTGGATAGATAAGTAGATAGATAAGATAGAGGAGCTGAATAGAATTGAGAAGTTGGGACGAGACATGTCGTCCAAAGCGGTGCCAAATGACCCTGCACAAAATGCATAAAAACCAGCCTAGCCTTACGCGACGAGCCATGCACGGATCTCTTCCGGCGCATGGCACGCAACCTCGCGACGCATTTCAGAGGCGCAGTAACGGGTAATTGTTACCCACTGTAAGGCGGCAAATTCTAATGACAACTTGAGATTCTCACTTCCCGGGTCCCTCAGGTCCTAACACATTGGACTGTCCCCTGAGCCCATTGACTGAGCAAATATAGCGCTGATTCCAAGTATGTACCAGGCGCCATGAGCCCTACAGCTTGAATGCAGTAGTACGCACGACTGACGCATACTGTAGCGCGCCACCCACTCGCTATGACTTCGGTTTCTCCACCTGGCTCGTCCGAAGGCACGCGCCCATCATCAGCGAAGAAGCCAACATCAAGTCCATTGCGCCGGGGTATGATATTAGTCGCGGTTGCTATAGCGTCTGGCATCTTTGTCACGGGCCAGTTGCATATATGCCAGTGGATCAATGATCTCCAAAGATTCCTAACCATTGGGGGTGTTGATGCCACGGTCGACTTTATATACGACACTATAGGTATGCTTTTTAGGATGTTTGTGGGAGGTTATGGAGGCTATGCGATTCTCCGAGATCTAGCCCAAGCACCGCGACTGCCGCCCACACAAAAGGCCGAAGTGAAGACTGGACAGAAGACAGAAGACTTGAAGAGCATATCCGGGCAGGTGTAACGGTGGAGTAAATCTAAAGACTCAAGATCCTATGCTCAGGCGATCCTGGTTGGTGCCATCATATCGTATCGCTGAACTGCCTCTCTGGTTCATCGCTAGGGTGTGATAGTAAAAATGACCAAGGTCATTATAGCGAGATAAGGCCAGCGACGGCGCATCGACGACCACCAAGCGTATGGATCTCTGACAGACCTGACCGAGCGCTGGGAGGCGTGTCCTTGCCGCTGATCTTGAAGGCTCGCGGGTGGCGATTCTTCCTCACTTCTATTGGCAAGCCTCATCCCTGTATCACTGTTATTTAAGGTCTCTTAAGGAAGCTGAAAATAATCAGAGACTTTTCTCTTCCTCGCTATCCGGTGTCCAATAGCCTGTTCACACCTTGATACGAACGACGAGTCTCTCCTTGATCTTGCCACGCACATTCTTTAGGTGCGTCGCACCGCTGATAGTCTGATCGCCGGCACGGTAGAAATGATTGCACCAATCCTTTCGGCGGATGCTTTCGGCGATTGTGTTCCCGGCATGACCAGACATCTGTGCCATCCTCGTTACAACATCAATCCTCCACCCGTAATCCCATATCCAACTGGTCCTGAGAGATCACTATCACGTGACCGACATCAATCACCGACCGGAATATTCGCCAGGCAGACAACAACTCAACATGTTTCAGTCACCCGTCCTTTCCTTCTTCTTGTTTCTGGCGTCTTGCTTGATCGATCTTGCTTTCTCTCGTGGGTCTATAACCTCAATCTCTTCCATCTTCTTCTTCCACTCTAGATCCTTCCCCAGAGTATCCTTGGCAAACGTGAGCCTATGGCTTAGCCAGTCTGTGTCATTCTCGTCCTCTCCGTTCCCATCCTCTAGAGCGTCGGCATCCCAAGCCTTACAGGATTGGCAATTCGCGATGAAGTGCAAATCACACAAGGCAGCCTCGTCATCGTCTTCGTCTGCGTCCTGGCCGCTTTTATTGTCGTATTTCCCACTTGATACTTCCAAGACATTTTTGCTGCGAGCACTGTCTTGGTGTGCCGATTCCAGTTTCGATTTGAAAGAGTTGAAGAGATTCATAGCGTCTGCTTCATTCACGACCTTCCCACGCTTACGTCCACGAACAGCATTCTCGGGTATCAACGCTTCCAGAGCACTCTTCGGTTTGTCCTTCTGCTTTGATTCGCTATCATTGCCACGCCGCATGCTAGCTTTGGTAGCAGCTATTTCTGCGTTAATTCTGTCAAGTGCACTCTCTTGAACCGATGTCTCTGCCTGTTCCAGCACAGGCGAAGGTGACTTGGGTTTGGGGACAGGTTTAGGTTGTTTCTTTGCAGCCTCGGGCGCCTTTGGTGACTGTGTACGCGGCTTAGGTGGACTTTGCCTGGGCATCTCGACTTCGGGGCTGCGCTGTGGCTCTTCTATTACTGCTGGGGAGTCTACAGACACGAACTTCGGGTTCGCCTTCGACTTCTTGAGCACTGGAGCAGCATCCTCATCACCCTCGTCGCCCCCAAAGCTGAGCACATTCTTTCCCGCTGGCTTCTTCCGCTTCTTGACTACTTTCTTTGACCCAGTCTCTGTTTTCCCTCTGGGCGCCTCTTTGACCCTGGCCACCATATCGTGAAATGGATTGACAAGAATCTCTGCTCCTGTGATCATAGTGGGATACAAAGGTCTCTCACTTCCTTCCTCGCCCAGTTCAGCCTCGCCGATCTTCATGAGGTTGTATATCGTATCTCCCTCAATCCGCCCGAACATTGTGTGTTTTCCCTGAAGCTCTGGAGTCACGCCTAGAGTGAAGAAGAATTGTGACCCGTTTGCATCTTTCCCGTCGTTGGCCATGCCCAACAGACCACGCCTGTTGAACTTGAGGCGGGTATGTATCTCGTCGGCAAACGGTGACCCATCCTCGTTAACAGCCGAAAAGCCGCCATGACCTGTTCCTGTGGGATCGCCACCCTGGACTATGAAGCCGGGGACGAGACGGTGGAAGATTGTATTGTTGTAGTAGCCATCGAGACAATGCTGTAGAAAGTTTCGACTTGCGAGAGGAATCTGTTTCGCGAAGAGTTCAATTGCGAGGTCGCCGGAAGTTGTGCTCAGGACCACTTTCGCTGTGGGCTGAGGCTCGAGATTGTATAGCGCAGACATGGTGTCGACCTAGTCAAGTTGGAGGAACGGAGGCGCAAAGAATCGCAGGCGCAGATCGAGCTTCGACAGTGGTCGGTAGCAAGGCGGAAATAGGGCCAAATCGAAGAAAGGAGATCATACAAGGAGTGCGCTCAGTCCACACTCATACCTCCAATGCCATTGTCACCTGCTGGCAGCCTCCTACAACATGAACATACAATCACTATTTAAATAAAAGCACGAAGACGATCCAGTTGGAAACGCAGCACAGCTCAGCACAGCTCAGAGAGACGTACGGACGGACTTTGCCGAACTGGGCTGGACCGTCGATTACCTAAGTGATGAATAAGCAAATGATGCACAGACCTCGGGACAGACAGACAGACACACGACGGCCGAGGCAGTGAGTCAGATCACGTGATGTGACAGCCCGCTTCCGGAGACGGCCCGCAGCGTCTGGCTCCGCAATCTCACTCACTCAGTCGCCCTCACGCCTTCTCGTGCCCAGGCCCCAGGTCAGCCCAGCAAACGAACGAAGCAGGAGCAGCAGCAGGACGCAGAACACGGCCAGCAAGCACATCTCCGCGCGACACCCCCGCTAAACACTCCAACACCGCATTGACTATCCATTTTCTGGACGCGTGCGACGCGCTGGGTATCGTTGGTCGACATTTGCCCTGACGATTCTTCATTTCACTGTCCCTTCGCTCCCACCCGGTCGCAATTCGCCCACGGCTGCACACGCCCGCATCCATCGACACGCCCTCACTCCCATCGCCAATCGGCCCACCACTCGAGCTTGGGCTTTGCGACTTGCGCACTGCGCCATACTTAACTCTGTCGCCCGTCGAAGAGGTCACCGGCGCAGACCAGACCTGTTGTCACCGCGTCTCAACGGCATACGGTCTCTTCTCGCCAGTCGCGACGACCTGGCTTGGCACCTGGCGACATATGCTGTAGCGTGATACCCATCGAGCGCCATCCCATCTCTACGTGAGCGAGCGAGCGACATGGCTGCAGTCCAGCCTGCTCAGGGCTTGCCCCAGCAGGCCAGCAACCCAAACAACATGGCGCGCGCATCTGCTGGCGTGCTCCCTCCGGGCATGACCAAGGAACACGTGCAGGAAATATACAAGAAGTATCAGACCATGAAGCAGAACGGCGTACCGGATACGGATCCTGAGATGATCAAGGCGCAGTCTATCCTACGCGGTATCCAGAACCGAACCATGATGATAAGGAAACAGCAGGCTGCCCTCAAGCAACAGCAAGCACAGGCAATGCAAAACGGTGCCGCCCCACAAATGATGGCTAATGGTGGAGGCGCAACACCTGCCTCTGCAGCCTCTCCAGTTGAGCCTCATGCGCCCACAAGTGTTCCATCAGTTGGGTCGCAGCTGCCTGCCAATGCGAACGTCCCGCCATCACACGCCAACATGCAACCTGAAAGCACGTCGGAACCGGCCTTTTCCAAAGATCAGGTTTCAACTCTTCAGAATCAGATCATGGCTTTCAAAATGCTGCAACGAAATGTACCCATTCCACAAGAGATCCAGGCAAAGCTCTTCAATTCACGACAGGATTTAAAACCGCCCACTATCACAGATGCAACCGCGGCTGCAGGCAAGGTGCTTGACAACGCTGCTGGCCAATTGACGAAACCTGGGACATCAGAACCAAAATCCAGTCTGCCGCGCCATCTGTTCGAGACTTTCACCAATCCTTACGATCTCTTGCACAAGGGCATTAGTTTCATCGATCACAATTCAAGATCCAACCGACCTATAATTCCCAGTATCATGCCTATCGGCATTGATCACGAACGAGTGAGGGAAGAACGCGAGAATATCGTGTATAACAGAATCATGGCCCGCAAGGCCGAGCTCGGTAATCTCCCAGCTAACATCGGCGCATGGGATACTAGCAAATCGGATGAGCCCACTGACAACGCAGACCTCAAGCGCCGAGCGCTGATCGAATACAAGATGCTATCGCTCCTTCCAAGGCAGCGAGCGTTGCGTCAGAGGATCAGTAGAGAGATGGTCATGGCTGATAACCTTGCCATGACTGCAAACCGAGCCCTGTACCGAAGAAACAAGAAACAGTCGCTCCGGGAGGCTCGTGTCACGGAGAAGCTTGAGAAGCAGCAGCGTGACGCAGCCGAGAACAAGGAGAAGAGAAAGCACTTCGATTTCATGCGCTCGCTCGAGACTCACGCCGTGGAAATCAAGAACAGCAGCCAACAGCAGAAGGCTCGAACTCAGAAACTGGGCAAGCTGATGATGGCCACCCATTCCAACATCGAGAAGGAAGAGCAGAAACGCATCGAGAGAACAGCCAAACAACGTCTGCAAGCCCTGAAGGCCAACGATGAAGAGACTTACCTCAAGCTGCTCGGCCAGGCCAAAGACAGCAGAATCTCCCACTTGTTGAAGCAGACAGATGGCTTCTTGGGCCAATTAGCGAACTCGGTGAAGGAGCAACAGCGCGCTTCCGCTACTCGGTACGGTCTAGAAATGCCTCCTGAGCTCGAGGACGAAGATGGCACGGAAAGCGAGGACGAGTCCAAGCCCAAGGTTGATTACTACGAAGTGGCCCATCGCGTCAAGGAGGAGGTCAAGGCCCAAGCGTCTAATCTAGTCGGTGGTACCCTCAAGGAATACCAGATCAAGGGTCTGCAGTGGATGTTGTCGCTCTACAACAACAACCTCAACGGTATTCTGGCTGACGAAATGGGTTTGGGCAAGACGATCCAGACCATCTCCCTGGTTACCTATCTCATCGAAAAGAAGCAACAGCCTGGACCTTATCTCGTGATTGTACCACTGAGTACTCTTACGAACTGGAACAACGAGTTTGAGAAGTGGGCCCCCTCTATTAATCGCATTGTCTACAAGGGTCCACCAACACAGCGAAAGACCCAGCAACAGCAGATTCGATATGGCAACTTCCAGGTTCTCCTCACCACTTACGAGTTCATCATCAAAGACCGTCCGATCCTCAGTAAGATCAAATGGCTACACATGATTGTCGACGAGGGTCACCGTATGAAGAACGCCGGTTCGAAGCTCAGCAGCACCATCACTCAATACTACCACACCAGGTACAGACTGATTCTCACTGGTACACCATTGCAGAACAGTCTGCCGGAGTTGTGGGCCTTGCTGAACTTCGTCTTGCCGAACATCTTCAAATCTGTGAAGTCTTTCGATGAGTGGTTCAATACTCCCTTTGCCAACACTGGTGGGCAGGATAGAATGGAGTTGAACGAAGAAGAGCAGCTGCTCGTGATCAAACGTCTACACAAGGTGCTCAGACCATTCTTGCTGCGTCGTCTCAAGAAAGACGTCGAAAAGGATCTTCCTGACAAGCAGGAGCGTGTCATCAAATGTAACTTCTCGGCCCTGCAGGCTAAACTGTACAAACAGCTCGTCACTCACAACAAGATCATGGTGACCGACGAGAAGAGCGGCAAGAAGACGGGAATGCGCGGTCTCAGCAACATGTTGATGCAATTGCGAAAGCTCTGCAACCATCCCTTCGTGTTCGAGGAGGTGGAAAACCAAATGAACCCAGGCGGATATACCAACGACATGATCTGGCGTAGCGCAGGAAAGTTCGAGCTGCTCGACAGGATCCTCCCGAAATTCAAAGAAACCGGACACCGAGTCTTGATGTTCTTCCAAATGACCCAGATTATGAACATCATGGAGGACTTCCTCCGCCTTCGCGGCCTGCAATATCTTCGATTGGATGGTTCCACCAAGGCCGATGATCGATCTGAGCTTCTGAAGCAGTTCAATGAGCCTGGATCGCCATATTTCTGTTTCTTGCTCTCAACTCGTGCTGGTGGTCTCGGTCTCAACCTGCAGACCGCCGATACTGTTGTCATCTTTGACTCTGATTGGAATCCCCATCAAGATTTGCAGGCTCAAGATCGTGCCCATCGTATCGGTCAGAAGAATGAAGTACGCATTCTGCGTCTCATCAGCTCGAACTCGGTGGAAGAGAAGATTCTGGAGCGCGCCCAATACAAGCTGGACATGGACGGCAAAGTCATTCAAGCTGGTAAATTCGACAACAAGTCGACCAACGAGGAACGAGACGAAATGCTCAGAGTCATGTTGGAATCTGCAGAGGCTGCCGAGAGTCTGGAACAAGATGAAATGGACGATGACGATCTGAACGTCATCATGGCCAGATCTGAGGATGAGATCGGGGTGTTCCAACGCCTTGACAGACAGCGTGCCAGAGATCCGAAATACGGCACTGACAAAAAGCTTCCTCGTCTTCTAGGAGAAAGTGAATTGCCCGAAATCTACATGAACGAGGACAACCCGGTCGTGGAGGAGATTGAATACACCCTGGGCCGTGGCGCTCGTGAAAGGACAAAGGTCAAGTACGATGATGGTCTGACCGAAGAACAATGGCTCGACGCGGTTGATGCGGACGATGACACGATCGAAGAAGCCATCGCACGTAAACAGGCCAGGATTGCTCGACGTGCAGCCAAGAAAGAAGGCCGCCAGCGCAGTGACCCGGACGCCGGCAGCACTCCAGGCTCTAGGAACAGCTCAGAAGAACCGGATCCCGAACCTGAACCTGAACCTGAACCCGAGCCCGAGCCAGTACCTCAGCCGTCGAGCAAAAAGAGGAGTCGGAAGTCTGCACCAGCAAGACCTGCCAAACGTCCGCCTCCTGAGCCGGCTGATGATGAGCCGCCAAAGAAGCGTGGGCGTGGTGCCAAGATAGTAGAGACATTGTCAAAGGAGGACCGTGAGGCACTGCAGAAGGTGCTGGACACAGTACACGATTCCCTTCAGGACTTGGAGGAGCAGTCGACCGACCCAGCTCTTGCCAACCGTGGCATCATCGACCCGTTCTTGGAGCTTCCGCCCAAAGCTCTCTATCCGGACTACTACGAGTTGATCAAGAACCCAATATGCATGAAGCAGATCGAGAAAAAGATAAACAAGAAGGAATATCAGGGCTTGAGGCAATTCCGGCAGGATATAGCCTTGTTGTGTGCAAACTGCAGACAATACAACGAGGATGGCAGCATTCTGTATCAGGATGCGAACTTGATCGAGGTAAGTGCAAAATCCGAACGTAACAAACCCACAAGCCAAGGGAACCCGACAACTGACCTGTCTCGCAGAAATCGTGTTTGGAGAAGCTTGCTGAGGAAACTCAAGCTTATCCGCAGTTCCAGAATTACGACAATGACACCGAGGATGGTGCTTCAACCAGGCCAATGTCAACTGTCAGTACGCCGCAACCAGCAAGGTCCGGCTTCCGGCTACGACTTAATGGGCGAGGCGCTTCGAATGGCGCCAATAATTCAAGAGGTGGGACGGAGAGCGCAGCCCAGAGCGACGATGAATAGTTCCCAGAAAGCTAAGATGCCGGCGTGTGGACTCTGGCGGAAACGGCGCCGACGCAGATAGGCCACTATAAGCTGGCTCCAGCGGGTGGGATGGACAGGCGTTCACTCGGTAATCGCATGTTGCATGCGCGGAGTTAAGGGGGGGTGGAGTTTTTCGGTGCAGGATAGAAAATCGCCTGCACAGCTTGGGGGTTCATGGGGACCCTCTTCACGATGTGAATGAACTCGGGTCGGGCCACTTCTGACTTGGGCGGCGTACAGCAGCAAAAGTCACCTGTGGTCGACATGTGGAACTGTTGCCACCTTCCCTAGACACCTTGATTCTTTCGAGCGTGTTTTATTTTAGACTCGAATTGACTGTAGATTCAGCTGTCTTCTACTTCACAAGTACCAAACTTTGTCCAATCTGCAGCGAATGAGACTTGATATTGCAGTTATATGAGGGCCTTGGCTGCTTCGTACCAACCTAGATGCTCTGATAGTCACGTATAGCACAGCTTGCCCCAGTGAACATGCAGATCGGATATCCCCAGACGCCATAGACGGCAGCGCTCACGGAAAGGGCCATCCCGAACCTCCCGCTCACCCGCATCTCTTTGCTCCCGTATCAACGCTTTGTCTGTGCTCCTCTCAGTCCCACGGCCGACGGAGCGTCCAAACATGTTCGACATACAATCATACCTTCCTACATAGCATGTTGTCCTTTGCTTTGCTTCCCGCTGTAAAGGGCGCCAACTAGGTGAGGGCAATCCGTCCATGGGCGGACTTTGCTTAGACTCTGTTGCACCAGTATCCCGGCGAGGATGATCGACTCCTGCAAGGCCACGACAATGGAAAGGACATATTGATGCATTGACATCACTACTGCATTATTGAAAATGCGTAATTGGGCTTTGACTTTGCGTCCTCAATGCGAGCCTGGAAGACTCAAACAGGTCTGCATTTCTGACTTGGTTGTAGCATGGTCGGCCATGCTACCAAGGAGTGCTAACAGATGGCTTTGAAGTGGGCGAGTGTACTACAATGTGTGGTCGCACCTCTTCAGATTTCCAAAACGACGGCAGACTTGGCGAAATGATATCATCTCAAGCCCATGCTGCTGCGCAACTACTTTGCTTTGGGGGCCTGAAGACAAATCATCGGCAACCATCAATGCCGTCTGCAAGAGGAACAATCCAGCTGCAGCAGAGTGCCACACGTTGACAACCAGCAAAATAACGTTGACCACATAGGATCACTGGGAAGCATCTACAGGACCTGATGACATGACATGCGCCATTATTTGCGTACGAGAGCCACCAGCGAGGACCTACCCATACGAGGCACATAGAGCCCATCCATGGATTGCTTCGAGGGTGAGCCTGNCTGCCTACCTTGGTAGGTGCGACACAGCTGGACCGGAACAGGTCACGTGCAAGCCATCTCGACAGCGCCGCCCCGAAGAACAAAGTGGCGGGGAGCGTCAATAAAGAGTCCGAGCTCCGGAACGAGACGCGCTTTCTTCGTCACAACACAAACTCCTCCACGCTCGGTCCCGCACACGCTTGCTTCGCGACTTTCACGGCTCTCATCAACGCGATTATCTTCAACATCCCAAATCGCGGCTCTATCTACAGACAACAACAGCGCATCCATATCCGCATACTCGACTCTTTGTTACAATGGCTGGCGGCAAGGGTACGCTACCCGAAAGCCCACGCGACATGCATGTCTGTCTAACTTGGTACTAGGTAAAAGTTCAGGCGGCAAGACTGGAGGCAAGTCTGGCGGCGCAGATGCTGGAAAGACACAAAAGTCGCACTCGGCGAAAGCTGGCCTTCAGGTGAGTCGTCTTCTTCGTTTCGCTCTCGCCCACATCACCGAGCCTGGGGTGTTGAGCGTACTCCAACATCTGGCCCAGTCTCTGTCGCAGTCGGCCGTTGCGCGCTTCGCTTGTGGCAGCATGACTCAGTGTGCCATGCCTGCGCGATGCCACGTCGCCGATAGCCAGACTGCGCGCTACAGTGCTCTCACAGTCGGCAGAAGAAAGTGTTACTGACTCTACATGACAACAGTTCCCATGCGGTCGTGTGAAGAGATTCCTCAAATCCCAAACGCAAAACAAGATGCGCGTCGGCGCTAAAGCAGCTGTTTACGTGACCGCTGTTCTTGAATACCTCACCGCCGAAGTCCTCGAACTCGCAGGAAACGCCGCCAAGGACCTCAAGGTCAAGCGCATCACACCACGTCACCTGCAGCTGGCCATCAGAGGTGACGAAGAGCTCGACACCCTCATCCGCGCAACGATCGCATTCGGTGGTGTTCTCCCACACATCAACCGCGCCCTCTTGTTGAAGGTGGAACAGAAGAAAGGGAAAAAGGCAGTAGAGGCTTAGGCGTTGGTCATGATGGACGCGGAAGCAAAATTTGAGACACATTAGTGTGGTATACCCTTTTCACCTGGTGGCTGTTTGGGAAACAATGGCGCTGCCCAGTATCACGATATGAGGAGTGTTACGATGGTTGTCGGTTCCGGCCGCCTCTGGATGGCGGCCAAGGCGTGAACGGTTTGACTGTGTTTTAATGAGTTTCTTTTCTTTTCATGACCTCTGGTGTCCAGAGGAGCCCTATTTAAGAGAGTTCAGGACTATCATTGGTCTTGAGCTCATTTTTTTCTTGTCCCAAAGCTGTCTTCACATCGTAACGTTGTTAGTCTTGCTGTAGAAGCACTCTGAGCTTCCGAAATCCCTTCTCTAAGTCAACGCGCTTTGCCAACTACCCAACCATTTCCAGCTCTGAGCTACTCTGCTGAGCTCATCGAGGGCATCGTTGACGGCTCCACCCTGGCCATCTGGCTTTTTTCTTCCGTTGAACTCGACGAAGAAGAGATACTGCCAGGGGATTTTGCCACTCGGTCTGGTCGGGATACTGGTCAGGTTCAGGTTGTGCTTCTTAAAGACAGCAAGCGAGTCTGCCAACGCGCCCGGCTCGCCATGGCTGATGGTGAACATCACCAGGCTCTTGTACAGCCGCCTGGTGGACTCGTCGCTCTCTTGATTGACCGCTAAAGCCTCCTCTCCAGTCAAAACGTCTTTTCTCCGCAGGATGAAGAACCGAGTAGCGTTGTGCTCACGGTCCTGGATCCCCTCGGCCAGGATGTCGAGGCCGTGGATGTCGGCCGCGATGCGGCTGCTGATCGCGGCGCTCTTGCCGGTCTCGTCGCGGGCCACCAATTCGGCCGCCTTGGAGGTCGAAGAGGTGTCCTCCTGCGGGATGCCCTTGAGGTAGTAGTCCAGGAACAGCTTGCACTGGCCCCAGGCCTGCGGGTGCGAGTGCACGGTCTCGATGTGCGAGATGTCCTGTAGCGGCGTGCTGCGCGGCTTTCCAGGCTGTGGCCGCGTCGGCGTCGGCGTCACTCGGCCAGAAGCAGGCCCGTGGTCGCCTTGCTGCAGCGAAGGGTTAGCAGCCGCCGCTGGCGTTGACGACTTGAGCTCGTCAGCAGGTGGCGGGGACTGTATTGTTGTCTGCTGCTTTGCATCCCTGCGGATCCGCCCCAAAAGGCAGTGGCTCACGGGCACGTAGGTCTCGGCGATGACGCGAATGTCCGGGTGCAGCTCTTCTATGTCGGCCAGCAGGTCGAGCGTGAAGGAGACGTTGCCATTTGAGGAGTTCTCGAAGGGGACTACGCCGAATCCCGCAGATCCTGATTGCACTGCTGAGAAGACGTCCTTGATCGTCGTCGCTGGCTGCAGTGTGTATTTAGATTCATCCCCGAAGACTGCCAGCGCGCCCTGCGAGTTTGTTAGCAGACTGCTGCACAGGCCAATGTGGCAAGTCTTGGTGGACGAAGAAACGCAGCGTCATTCGCCTCGTTACGAGGGGGACAGCTTGCAAGATTTTGAAGGACAGAACTCAGCCCGTTCATAAGGAAAAAACAAAGGTGAGTAAATAGAGCGCACCCACCTGATGGGTATACGAAGCTATGGGCCCCAGGAAGGCGACGTTTTGGATTGTCGTTTCTGAAGTCATATCGAATTTGCGATCGGACGTATTGCTATAACCAATTCGATTGCACCTCCCCAAGCCGACGAGCGACAAAATTTCAGTGCTGGCCCCAATAGCTTGCCAAGGGTCAGTCAATTGGAGGATGACTCTGAGATCGGCTTGTACTTTGTAGGGCGCATCCTACCTGGACTTGTGTGTTATGGCACCATTGCAGACGAAGGCCGGCGACCTAGCAAAGGCTCAAGCCAGTAGAAGTAAAGTTGTACAACAGAGCGCACTTTTCGCTCATTTGAGAAACTCAGGGTCTGAATGCAGGCGCACCCAAGGATCTGGCCACAAATTCGCTTAGCGCAAGGCAGCGGAAACGCGCTCAGCGACGGGCACGATAGCATTGTCGTTGCAAGTTGCATAGAGTCGGTCAGAGAAGGGATAATTCAATGCAACTGATCCACTGATGACTACAATTTTGTTACAATCAAATAGTCCTGGTGAGGTTTGTCTCTATCATCTCCAACGTAGACATCGGGTTTTTTTGTGCCCTCCCGAAGATTTGCTGTTATAATGCAAAGTCTGCGTTCGTCATTCATCATCCCAGCAATCAAGCTAGTCGCTTTAGCTCACATGGGAGAGCGCCAGACTGAAGTTCACTTCGGTCAGCACCACTGTGCGGTATCTGGAGGTACTGTGTTCGATCCACAGAAGCGACATCATTGATTTCATTTTTGTTACTTGCTTCAATTTTTGCCGCTTTACAGCATGAGGGTTGGAACTGTGGGCATCACCGCCAATGCGACAAATGAATCTTTGCTTCCGCAGCATTTTTGCTCGGACGTATAGCGGTAGATGGCCCCTGTCTCTGAAGGGAAATACCGGCGGGGGTCTAAGGGTATCTAAATAAAGCCTTGATCTTGTAGAGCAGGCCAATTCCACCTACCGCGAACATAATGAAACATGTATAATCTGAACTTGACCCTTAACAAAGCACCATTTTCACAGAGAGGTTCTTGCTGAAAGCCACATTACAGTACTATTATATGCTTCTGACTAAAAAACACTTTTGGTATACTAGCAAATGTGCTCATAGCTCGTTGGCTTCATGTCCTTCTTGCTCTTTCAACATTGCCTTGGGCTCCCTCCCCTGTCATGTTCCGCTATTTCCTTTGCGCAGAGCGTGCACGCGGCCTTTCTCCTTTCTAACAATGCTCTCTGCCCCCTGTATTGAAACGACGGTGGTAACGAACTGCTCAAAACGATATAAGTCGAGTCATGTAGCCGATGGGTATCAAAAGTGTAAGATAGAAGCAGATAATGATGTGTGTGTATAGTTTCCCCGGACGTTTCTAGGCATGGCGACTGCACAGCATGAAACGAATGTATTAAAGAATTAGAATGCACGAGATCGAGTGTGTCTGGAACAGGGTTTTCGTAATCTTGGGTTCAGACTTCAGCTTTACTTGTTGGCCTTTGCCTGCAACCGGCGCATGGCGTCTTGGTGGGCGCTGTTCAACTGGCCGGTTCGCATGGCCATGTCCATGACGCTCTCGCGTTTCATGCGCTGGGATGCCTGCTGCTGCTGTTGCCATTCGGCCTGGCGCCGTTCGTTGATAAGCTGTTGACGAGCATTTCCCTCGTTGATGGCAGGCTGTTTGGACACAGCATCTTGGTGGAGGCTTGAGCGCCATTGAGTCAACATGGCATTTTGCTTGAGGGAATCGACGGTGTTGCTACGCTTGGGTTGGTGGCTTTTTTTACCAAATGGTTAGCATTTGTACGATGGGGTCATTCGGAAAGCAAGACTTACGAGTCATAGATCACGCCACTGTTGACTTGGATCGAGTTTTGCCGTGATACTTGTGGTGAATAGGATAGACGACGCGCCGCGTTGACGGGGCCGCTGCTCTGCCTTACCATGGCAGGATGTGTCGTCTGCTGCCTCTGTTGGTCCATCGCACGCTGAGCCATTAGCTCCTTGCGCTGGGCGAGAGTCATGTCTTCCTCGTCAATACCGAGCTGGGGACTGGTAGGTGAAGTGACTTCCTCGCCATCATGTCTATCAGATATCGGCATGTAACGTGTTGAGCCAGTATCCGAAGGAGCAATGACGTTGATCAGGTTGGCGGTTGACGAGGACGGGTCCATGAACGATTGGGTTGTTGGCTTGTGCTTCAGCATAGTATTCCTCTGATCTAGTAGGTTGCCAGGGCCACTGAAAGCAGGAGAAACGGCGTCCCGAATATAAGGCCCAGGAGATGCGGCAAAAGCTTCGTCCACCGGCGATTCGAGCAATGGTTGGCTAGCGAGGGGACCGGACGCCATACGGTTCAATGTTGGCGAGCTCCCGAAGGCAGGGCCGCCAGACTGACGCCGCATAGATATCTGAGATTCGCTTCGTTGGATCGGATATGCCGGATTCTTGCCACTGCTGGATGGGTTGCGTGGCAGGAAAGTTTGAGCAGAACTACTGCGCTTGACAGCGTTTCGGCTGGCTTTTCTTGAGGCCTCGACTGTTGGCCGTGCGACTCCTTCCTCTGTCAACGTGCTAGCCTGCAGTTCCTCGACATTGACTGGCTTGGCGGCTTCATTTGCGAACTCGGTGTCGATGTGAATGCCAGGCGAGTGAGCCTCCGTCTCTTCTGATTCGGGCGAGTCTGCGTCGGTAATGTGCTTTGCCCACTCGTTCGTCCGATAAGCCATGGCCACTTTGGATAATTTCTGATCAAGATGACCAGTAAGATCTTTGGTGACAGGCTTTGTGTTGTCGGCTATCGCGTTGCTCTCTCGTGGTCGGCCACCCTTGAGCAGCACGTCAGCACTGAGTAAGGACGATTTAGACGCATTGAAGTCCTCATTTAGCGGCTTCTCAACCTCAGGCAAACTTGGTTTTGCTAACACTTCATCATCATTCTCATCCACAGGCTTCTCACCGATAGACAGTGTCGCTATGCTGACGGGGCGAGATTTACCACCAACAGACTGCACCATCAGCGATTCGCGACTTGGGTTCCTTTGACCTGGCATCAAAGCCGATAGCCTATGTCCGGAGAGTGCGTCATCGTCGAAGTCGGCAGCAGTGGCAGCAATGGAAGAGGCACGGTCGTCCTCGATACGTGGGATTAAAGCACTCTCATGCTCTTGCTCGTCAATTTGCTGCAGTGCAAGTTTGCTCAGTTTCATAGCAGGGCGTTCGTGAGCAAGCAGTCCCGTAGTTCCTCGTGAGTCTACCGAGTGCCTATCCTCATCCATTTCGGCTTCCACAGGAGGTGTAAACGGTAGGGGGACAACTTCAGGCGCGGGAGTTGGCTGGAGGGGAGCTTTCTCCTCTTCAGTAGCTTGCTGATCATCTAGTATGAGGGACGCTCTTTCGCGCAAAGAACGATGAGAACCGGACACCTGCGAGGCTGATCGTTGGTGGACCCCTTCTTTCAGCGATTGCGAGTCCGGATTACTATCCTCTTCAGAAGCATCTCGGACAGTGACAGAGGTATGTTTGGCAACTTTGCTGTCTGAATTGTCCTCGTTCGTGGGCATCTCAACCAATTCAACTGCGCCATGTTCGCGCTCCTGGATACTGCCGGAGGCCTTCCGTTCGCTGTTGAACGAAGACCCGACGCCGGAATCTGTGTGTGCCTGTTCGGCCTTGGGCTCGCCATCGCCATATATGGCCTCCCACTGTTCACGATCGCGGTTGTTGGCATCCTCGATCTCTCTGCCGACCCGCGATTCCAACTGGTCACGATTCTCATCGTCTCTCATTCGCTCGGCATCCTTTCGCTGCCTTCGCTCCTTGACGACTTTCCAAATCTTGAACTGGGATAGAACACCGAAAAAGAAGAGAACCATGATTCCTGCGATTTCGACTCTGATTCCTTTTGTGATGGGATAGGTATTTGTTCCGATCGGGAAGATATCACCGTTCAGATTCCAGATATAAAGCCAGAACTCTTTCAAGCCAGCGCGGCTGAAGCAGTCAACACCGATGATCGCAGCAGTCGCACCAGCGAAGGACGTACAAACGATGAGACCGTAGGTCCTGGTATATCTGCTGAAGGACAATGCGAGAGCTGAGGCACAGAAGGCAGCAATGAAAATGGCTCGACCACCTGTGGAACTGACCAAGCCACCTGGACTGAGTACCAGCAACCACATGGCGAGGCAAAACCCTCCAAGCAAACACCCCAAGCCTTCGGTGATCTCTTTGAAAACGAGGGAGACAGCACCCAGGATCAGACCGGTCAAGGTAGCAGCGACGAAGTATGCCCCCTGAACGGCGTCGCTTACTGGAGGGTTCATAACATAGACGACGAGAACTGTGATGGATAAAGCCGCGAGTAGCGCCGTGCTGAGGTAGACATGAAGCCAATCATGCTTGATCCCGACCAAGGCAAGGGCCACACCAACAATCATGAGTAGAGCACCCGCAATACCCAAGGCTGGCGTGATTTTCGGATCGATGGGAAGCGCATTCTTGTTGATTGTCGCTGTCGATGTTTGGGATGATGTACTGGTCGTCTGGCTTACCGCGATGACAGTAGATGACGACGCGACACTATCCGATGTTGAGGATAGTTTGCTGGTAGGATTGGAAGAAGCTCCAGAACCTGAATCGCTCTGGTCTGTCGCTGACGATGGTTTGCTGGAGCTGGTCGCTGTTGAAGAAAGATGACTGCCAGATGAAAATGAGGCTGAGCTTGCAATCGATGTTGATGGTGATCCGGTAGTCTCGTCTCTTTTGCGAACCACGAATTGACCAGTTACACCTTCTGTACAGCATATGGCCAGCAACGTGGCAATCAAGGTCGTCTGAAGGCGCATTCTGAAGGTGAGGTGAGCGGCGACCTCAATGCCAACAGCTTGATTATATCGGCGTGAAAATGAATAAACAATAGAACTGATCGAACCGAGCAACAATCTTCACCTCTAGCAGCCCATCAAGTCCGAGCAAGGCCTAGGTAACGACGACCGACAAGAACATTCAAAAAGAGGGACAATGAAAGGAAGGGTAATATTAGGTGAAACGAAAGTATACAATGGGATGACGCATTCCCCACGAGAAGGTAGCAATGATATTGTAAGACACAGGACGTCCAACAGGTGAGCAGGTAGAGGAAAGAAAGGTTCAGAACAAGACAGACAACGAATGCATTGGCTCATCCACAACGGTTTTTTTTCTCTCTCTAACACACACCTGGGCTCCCGAAAGACCGGGAGAGAGAGGCGGCGAGTGAAGAAACCGATGACGGGCGCGCAGGAGTGCGGAGAAGGTAGCGTGCATGATGGACATCCATAGATCAGAACGGCGCCGGTCAACCAGATGGGTTTGCAACGGGCGCCAGAGGCAAAACAAGTTTGCAAGATGCATGCGATTGCCGGATAGATCGCCAGTGGACGGGATCTCATCATTGTGTCGGGGAAAGGGAAAGGATGCCCCTATTGGAGGGGTCTCATAGGGCCAGGTAGTGTGGCATCCTCCAGAAGAGGGGATGCGACTACAGCTCCAGCCCAACAGGTTAGATGGGCCACCTCCCTTGACGTACTCGATGCAGTAACACGTTTTGTAGGGACGGTGCCGTGCAATACTCTCAATACCGTGCACTGGCGGAGACGGACATGGAGAGAGGGCCTGTGCGTGGCGTCAAGGTTGCATACTGTACTGGATGTCCTGCAGTAACCACGACAGGTGTAGGCGGTATGGTGAGGGTACGTAAACTATTGACCTGTCTGAACACAGCCGGGCCACTCATGCAGGGCCTCGTCGCTGGACAACAACACACGATCTCCCATGCGTGCATGTAATGTATGTGTGTCCGCATTGAAGATGCGAGTGCGCGGACTTGTTCGCCCAGGATGCGCCAAAACCAATACAGAACTCGGCAGTCCAGCCTCTGCCGGCGCTATTACAGGCCGAAATCACATCAATGGACGGCAAGCAAGAGCCATACGGGGCATAGCGACGACCATGTGGTGATGTGAGAGGTCGACAGGCGTAAGATGAAATTATTATCGGCCTGTTGGGGGCAGATGAAGCGAGATGAGGTTGCGAACGTTTATTTCCAGAACGGGAAAGACCCGGGGCTGGTTCGGTCGCTCGCAGCTTTACTTCCCAGCCATTGAGTGCCTGTTGAGCCGGCCAGCATACTTCCGTCACAGCCATTACCACACTGTGCTAGAGGCGACAAGGGGCAGACCCGGGCACGACATTGGATCATCATGGCCGTGGATGACTCCATCGTTCTTGCATCTGGTCACCGCCCACATCCGCAAATGCAATGCATGCTTTACTTTGCTTCGCTGCAAACTTTCGTTGGCGCTGAAAGCAAAGGGGCTGGTTTGATTTCCTCAACCGAATCCATATCCGCGTCGAGGTTGGGCGAGGTTGAGCGCGCGTGTGAAGCAACAACAGCCCAAGGACGGCCGCATTCGACGATGGAATGCAACAGCCTCGGCCTGCTCTTACATCAAACGCGCATGGGAGTTGGCATTCGTTGGCGGATTTGCCGTTCGTGCTTAATACGGTAACGATGTAGCTACGTAGGTATGGTTCTGGGTCTGGCCTGGTCTGCGGTCGTCTAAAGCCGGAGCAGAAGCGGATGGCTGAGGTCGAAACAATGTCCCAGAAAGATCCGGCTTATTAAAGTCCCGGCCGTGCCATGCAGGCAAAGTGAGGAGACATGCATGCATACAGTACAGGGAGCTGCGGCAGCAGCAGCCGGTGAGTGGATGTCGTTTTTGGTTCGCCGAATTGCAGACTTCCAAGGAGAGGAGCACTCGCCGGGTGTGAGACAATGTACCCATGGTTGCTGCACGGACTACGCATACTTGCATGTTGGTGAGGTGTGTCTCCTCTGAATCTCACGGTGAGGAGGTTGGTCCCTCTCAGCCCCTCAGTAGGCATTCATCACAAGGGACGTATGCCACCTCTCGTAACTTGCGATGGATTTTAGCATCGTGACCTGACCACAGCTAGTCTGTGTTGTGCCAGAGCGCTGGGGAAGGCTGTTGTAACGGCCCACAGACCTCGTGGGATGAGTATGGGGTATAAGCAAGCAAGGCATGTCACGTTTGTGTGTTACAGTCGTGAAAATCCCCAATCGCTCAGAATGTGCTGGTAACACAAGCTGACATGCCTTTTCTCAAAGATAAATATAATTATGGCTTGAGCGATTGTTGTGGTGCACAGAGTCTATGGCGAACCCGGCCTGTTTTGTTTCAAAAATACGTTGCAACTCCTAGGTAACATGGCTTGGGTGGTACCTAGTTTCAATGTCACCTATCAAACGTTGTCCTGCTGGTTTGGCCTTACTCTCATGCTAGTTTTGGGTCGTATCTGGTACATCCAATGAGATAACCCCTGGGCGTAATGTTTTAGCAGCCAAGTTGTGGCAATTAATGGGCAATAGATGTCTCGTCGCTGATATGCCCAGGGATGTCCACTCCACGACCAAAGTATAGTGGCCTCAAGAGTGGGCTTCTGCCAATGGTCGATAGATCCAGTGTCATCAATGTGACAACGCTTGGTAAAATTGCTGTTGTGGTGGGGTTTGGTATTATTACAACGATGCAGAACCTGTGGTGTTTGTGCTGCAGGCGAACGAAACTGTAGCAGATCGAGCACAACTGCTGAAGCAAAATCGCCGGCTGCAAGATCACGGTTGACTTGATATGCCTATTGCGCAAGAAACATGGATCAAGGTAGTGGGGATCCTTCTCGAACGGAACGATGGCCAAGCATCACCAGGTCGTCTGACTTCCCTTCCCCTGAGCATGTCTTCGAGGACCAATCGCTTTTCTGTAGGTGCTCATGACAGCCACATCGACAAAGTCAACGAATTCGCTTCTGGATATTGGTGATATGCTTTCAGGGAAGATGTCTACAATACCTGCACCAAAGATGCATGGAAGAAATGATAACAACCCAGACAACCTTCTAGACTTCGAGATATCGCAGCTGTCAGCGCTTGTCGTCGCGCCAGGCTATTCTGGATGTGTAATGAGAAGATCAATGCCAGTCAGCAAGCCTAGGGCTGAGTACTGTACTGTATGTATACAGCGTATGTTGTAAGTCGACAGCAATGCTCACGAACGACCAAGATGAAGGGAGTTCGTGTCCCACAATCATTTTGGGGATCTGCAATACTGAACGCTATAAAAGTCTCACAACCTCCAGAATAGCAGGGCAAAGTCTGATCCCATTGACTTGTCGGCCAAGGACAACAGAGGTTGGAGGTCCGACATACACCCACCACCGTAGTTACCAACTTGCCTACTAGGTAGGTACCTAGGTTGATATCTCATAACAATAGGCATTCTAAAAGTAAGGGTTCGAGTCTCCATCCGGCAGGTACCCACCTAGACATTGCTGCTACAGTCCAGTACCTCGTAGGATGGAAGCCACTCGCAAAAATGCCAACCTGTACACTACAAAGCAGGGGTTCAAATCCTGTCAATTATCTAGTGGCCGCCAACTCTGACCTGGGAAGGTGCAGCTGGTCTGATTTTGACTCGAGAAACTCCTCCTCCATCAGGGCCCTTTGCGAACACAGTAGGTATGCCATCAGTATCGCGCCGACTGGGAAAGAGGGACGGACGCAAGTCAATATAAACGATGGGCGTGCACTTCGTCACCCTTCAGATGTATCCGCCCCTGGTCGCACCTGTACAATACCTAGATGCGAGCACGCCGACATGATAGGTAAAATATGGACGTGCCTGGGAGAGGGGAAATAAGGGTTCGAGTGATCTCTCGCTCGTACAGAGCAGCGCCCAATTGTCCTGAAGGAGCCAAAGTCTGTCGCAGAACGGTGCGTGGCTGCAGCTTTGGCTGATGGGCGGCCGCACTTGCGCGACGCAGATCTCTTTCCAAGTATGCTCGAAGTTGATCGAGGAAAGCGAGGAAAGCGAGGAAAGGCGATTCATCTCTCCCAAATGGGCCAAATGGGACGGCCTTCACCAAGACTGGGGTGTTGGAACTTCCATGCTCGCGCGTTGCAGATCCCATTCGCCTTCAGCCCTGGCTCATCTTCGGGTTTGGGAACCTGTTTGTCTCGCGCTTCCTGCTCACAGCGTTCACTTACGGCTGGCTGCCGTAGAGACAGCTACAATTTTAGCAATTGGTGGTGCTATCGCCGACAGGGGAGAGAGGATAGGTAGAGGGTAGAGGCACGTATTTAAACCGTAAGGCGTTCCTATGTTGAAGACCATGTAGAAACTGTATCCTGCCATCAGAACAAGCACAGCAAGGAACGAGCAAGAATTGATAGCAGAAACGAACCCTACCAACAGCCCTACCAGGAACGAAGGGGAGGTTTGACCTATCAAAGCAAAAGGATTAAACACACTCTCATCCAATCCTCACCACACCATGCGTCTCACAGCACTCATGACAGCAGCACTCAGCTGCGCTATGTTGTCCACGGGCACACCGACACCTATCAACGCGGCCACGCAGCCAGCGCAGCCGCAGCTTTCAAAGCGGTACTATCCGCAGGGCAGCATCAGCTCGCCGGCCAACGGGTCGAGCATCGAGCCGGGCAAGGCGTTCAAGTACACGTACAATCCGCGGGGCGACTATTGCCTGTCGTCGTACAACACGACGGTGTGGCTGCTGACCAGCGCGCCGGCCAGCATCGTCGACAACGCGGCGACGGGCAAGTTCCTGCTGCGGTGCGGCTACGACTCCGTCTCGAACCCATACCCGGCCAATGCCTGCCCGGACGAGCTGGTCGCGCCCGACCTCAGTCTGAGTCCAGGCGGTTTCGGTCAGGGTGAGGTGGCGAGCAATGTCCCTGTCTGGCTGTGGGTTGTGGAGGAATATAACTACTGTAGTGTAAGTCTCTCTCTGCATACCGACCGCGCGTTTGATGGTCTACACATGATGCAGTTTGCCTTGTGATTCTTTTTTTTCTATGGACCTAACATTGCTGACCGTCGCCTTCTTCGTCTAGGCAACACTCGGAAATCAACTTTCATTCACGTATCATACTTTGTGCTACAATTGCACCTCTTCTTGACCGAGAGGCTGACAGGGTGGCCATGAGAGAGGTGTTGGTGAGAGTCGAATAGTTTGTAACAAGCGTTGGGAGAAAAAAACTTTTATAGTAGTAGGTCAAGCTAGATTGACTCGGATGTAAACTTCCAGACTCCACGCTGAGCGTCTCAATTCAATAGAAAGATTGCCCTCCAGAAAGCAGGAACCAATTCGCGTCGAACCGTGTCGGTAACAATCGTTATGATACATACAGCGAGGGTGGCCAATTCCACCCCCAAAGCATTCAACACTATGTCGCTTGCGCCAAATCGAAGACCCGTCTGACCGTGTCGGTAGGATTGACCTGCACGGATGCTGAGGTCGTCGGCTGGGGGAGGTCTGCAGTAGAGACGCACAGGGAGTGTCTACTGTCGGTGCTACAGGTAGCAAGCGATCGTGTGTGGGCCATCATTTCTTGCTTCCCCTCTTGGCGCGGTAGGTTGGGAAGGCGATGGAGTTCCTAGGCTTTCGATGCCTCCTCTTCTCGATCTTGGCGACCTTTGCGGCCTTTGCCTTCTTCTGAGCGGATATGCTTCTTTCGGCGGTTGAAGAGCCATTGGCTTTTCGGTCGATCTCCATGTCGTCGTCATCTTGTTGGATGGTGGTGTTCATCGCAGGCTCTGCACATGTAAGTAGGCCAACTGTTAGCCTATTCCGTCATGCAAACGGTGCGAGTTTCATACACCATGATCGTCAACGTAAGAGTGGTTGGCAGTGGGGTGGTGCTCGTCGTGTTCTCCATCGCAGAAGCCAATCCTAACGTCGCCGTTCATGTCGAAGCCGAGGATTTCTGACGAGAGGCCGAGCATCTGGAAGAAGTTCTCCTCCATTGCCGAAGCGCGCATGGTGGAAATGTCAAGTGGGGCGTCGTTGGCGATTGGAGAGGCGGGCGGTGTCGGCAATTGGGTGACTTGTTGGCAGAGGGACTTTGGGATAGTGATTGAAAGGGAAGGCGCATTGCACACACCAGGTTGCGCATCCGACTTGGGCTTGTCTGCTGAAAAAAAAGTCAGTTGTCTGGAGTTGAAGATGCGGTATAGAAAGAGGATTGACTCACCATCGGTCTGATCTGTATCCATTTCTGAATCGGTTCGCTTCTGCTTGGGCTGTTGCGCAAGCTCGAGTAATTTGGCGGAAAGGCGCTCGTTGCGAGCGCGCTCGATCGGACCGAAGACCTTGCTCTTCAGGTTCTGCTTGTTCTTTTTAACAGCGCTTGAGCGCGAACTCTTGGCCATTGTGAGGGAGAGTTGCGGGATTGGTCGAAGTATGTATGTGTGGCGTGCGAGGTGGTGGGAAGTCAGGAAGAGAGAAAAGAGAAGATTTCTGTGGAGAGTGGTGTATGTGCTTGCAGATGGGCTAGCAGCAGCGCGGGCGAGTTCAGCAGTGTGCCGGTGTAGAGGGCAGCGGTGGTGAAGGAGAAGGAGAAGAAGCTGAGTAGCTGGAGGAGGGACAGAGCAAAGAGGTGATTGAGGTAGGTTTGGCACGCAGGATCAGTCAGGTCCAGGTCGAGGCTCAGATCCAAGTCAGGTCACAGTCAGGTCACAGTCAGGTTTGGACACCTGAGGTGGGAAGCGGAACTGTAGCAGACAAAGGGCTTCCGAAGTAGTTAATCGTGCGTAACTATCAGTCCCTCAGGTGCCAGCACTCTGTTAATAACACCACAAAGGTGCAGTGGCTTGCGTTCCCATGCGTTGCTAACACTCTATTACATATGCTCAATTACGATTCGACGCCAACCCGTGGCCATTTCTGTGTAGGATGTCCTCCATCATTCACTTCTCGTGCTGACCCTCGCTCAAATGTCAAGGCCGTGAAGACCGTGTGGAAGTGGAAGTGTGGGTGGGGCATCCTGTCTGTGTAACGACTATCGATCTTTTCCCAATGGGCTGTATGCCGCTGTATCGGTCGAG
Organism: Leptoxyphium fumago; assembly: GCA_001660795.1. Taxonomy (NCBI): domain Eukaryota; kingdom Fungi; phylum Ascomycota; class Dothideomycetes; order Capnodiales; family Capnodiaceae; genus Leptoxyphium; species Leptoxyphium fumago. The sequence goes on along the minus strand of LSHF01000040.1, from coordinate 143,541 downwards.
GCGATATATTATGTCAGAGTGTATATTGGTACTTTGATACCGTGACGGGCCAATAGGAGTCTCTCAAATAATTATACTTCGATACGCAGAACGATATGTACCGCAGGGTGATGCTGGACACGAAAAATATCACCAGTCAGAGCCTTAACTTTATTATACACTTGACACTGCGACAGGCCCCATCCAGGCAGGTGGTGGAGATGGCCAATCAGTCATCAATCCACTTTTAAGGGTCGATTTCATTCCTACAGGAACAAAGTCTGTACGTCGGTGGTAATACAGCCCTGTGGCCAGGATCTTTGCTGGCATCACATCTGTGCGCTGCTTTCTCGGCAGATGGATGCTGACAACGCTGATGATAATGGTCTCCCTGGCCATGACGGTGGCGGTGGTGATAATGATAAAGACGATGATGCCGACGATAACAAGGCAAGTTGGAAGGGAACGCCAGCGCAACCAGACATCACCTATGTAATGTAATGTGCCTGTAAGCAGCGCGCAGTATTGTGTAGATGCATTGTCCGAATCGCCTCGCCTCCCCTCTGCCCACTGATTCTGGCGGTGATGATTGAAGGGTTTCGAGCCTACCACGTAACACCCAGCATGGTGGCATGCACGTACGGAATCGAATGGAGCTCTGCACATGAACCTGTGAACCTGTGAACCCTCGCGGGCCGACCGTTTGAGCCGACCAACGGATTCCCCAGAGTAGATGTGGTTGGTGGTTCACCAGCTCCAGCACCGCACCCGTACCTACAGTAGAATGGGCTGGCTGGTCGGCCGAGATGACTTCTGTCTGCCATGCTCGACGCTGCCTCCCGCTGCTTCACAATGCGCAATGCGCAGATTCAGCTGCCATTGACTTTCTCGCTTTTCACGTGCTCTTGCCTTCACTTTCCTCATCGTGTCTGACGCAAATTCTCAACCTGCCACCGCCGACGCCGGCCGTTGCGTTAAGTTGCTCGGTCCGGATAACTACCTANCTACCTGCCTGACTGCCAGCCTACCTACCGATTCGCTATCTGTATCTCGTTCGTTTTCCAGCCTTGACTTCGCAACTCTGCTCCTCCAACACCCGCTCACAGGTCATCCAACACCGTATCCTACGCTCCATCGAATAGTCAGCACGCTCTAGGCCATTCCGCAAACTCCCACGACTGCGCGCGCCTTCCTCACTTGCCGCGCGCCGCACATGTTGGCACCCAGCCCGGCAGCATGGCCACTGTAGCGGGTGCTGCCATGCAGCAGCGACGCGAAGGCCTTGAGCGTCGCCTCAAGACCCTCACAAACCCGGACTTGAAGGCCATTTGCAAAGAGCACAATCGTTTGGTATCAGGGACAAAAGCACTCTTGTTGAGGAGATGCCTTGATGGTATGTGAGAACGCACGGCACCTATTTCTTCTCGTCAGAATGGCAGGCGAGCCTGGCATTTGCACGTGTTCAGCTCTGGGTTCTGTATATTACATTCACGCATGCACCCACACTCTCACCAACCTGTTGCACTCAAACATATGACAGCCGCCATGTCGATCCCAGATCTACTTCTCTACCAACCTCAACACCATGGCGACAAAGGGCTAGACATGTGCTGATCTTATTGAATTAGCATTGGACTTTCTCGTGCGATCGGATGACCTCGTTGGGTTTGAAAACTACGAATACATGGTTTACCATCATGGCCAGCTCCCGTCTCCAGACATGAATACCTCTGCAACAACACACAATTCGTACCACACCAGCAACACCACATACAGTCCCGCCAATGACTCTACAACAATGGTGCGCCCAGGGGCCTCCAACTCCATCGCCAGAAATCTAAATGGTGTGCCCATCAAATGTATGTTGCCTATGGTGTCTCTGGTCTGGTGCTTGCCTTTCTAATCACCCAAATAGTCAGAGCGAGTCCCTTCTACGAGGTGCAGAGCACAGTACTTGGCCTTCGCGAGCTGCAAGGTATGATCTCGAATCCCACCCACTTGGTCCACTGTGTCCACGTTCAGGGCAAATGCGAGTGCTTACAGACGGGCCAGAACAACCGCAGACAAGGTTTACCGATCGAACTCAGATCAAGCTAAGTGACGAGGTTGCGAACCTCCTTAAGAATGACTCGTCCACGAGGCTTCTGATCTACTGTTCCTCTGCCGACAAAATCTCCCCATACTATGCCTGTGACATCTCTTTTCCTAATCAGATAGAGGTCAAAGTCAACGGCGAGTCTGTGAAGCACAATTTCAAGGGCTTGAAGAACAAGACCGGCTCAACCAAGCCTGCCGATATCACCAGTCTTGTTCGTAAAGCTGTCAACTACCAGAACCAGCTCGAAGTCACATACGCCCTCACTTCGAAACGATTCGGTTTCGTGATCTACATGGTCCGCTATATCACAGCTGACCAACTGACCGAGCGGATCCGCAAACGGCAGGTGATCAGCAAGGACACAGTCATCAAGGAGATGAATCGTGCCAACGCCGACCCTGATATTGCCGCTACTTCGACCGTCATGAGCTTGAAAGATCCTGTGTCCATCATGCGCATGCAGCTTCCGATAAGATCGACAGTGTGCTCGCATAACCAATGTTTTGATGGATCGATGTTTATGCAGCTCCAAGAGCAGGCACCCACGTGGGTGTGCCCGGTGTGCAACAGAAACATTTCATTCGAGAGCTTGGCGGTCGACATGTACGTCGATGAGATCTTGCACAAAACAAGCAAGGCCATCGAGAAAGTCACGGTGGAGCCAGATGGCGAATGGCACATTGCGAAGGTGGACGCAGAAGAGGATGAAAAGCTACAGGGCAAAAAGCAGAAGGCGTCTTACGACCAGGACGACGACGACGATGACGATGACGAACTCGATGACGACGACTTGATAGAGCTCAAAGATGGGCCTCCTGCCGAACTTCTCTCGAACGGTGCGACGAGCGAAGCAAACGCACATTTTGCGCTGCCATCGATTGGAGGGTCCTTGGCAAGCTTTCAGACACCTCCATTGTCTTCGAGAGAGCCGTCAGTCGCCCAATCAGGCACATCGATGCGTTCGGTGAATCGACTGAACAACCACAACACCAACACTGCCCATCCCAACAACACCAACAACAAGAAGCGGTCCTCCAATGCAGTCATCGACCTCACGCTCTCGGACGACGACGAGCCTCCTCGGCCGGCGAAACGCACAGCAACAGGTACTAGTTTCGCTCCCACCATCTCCAACACCAACACCACCACCCAATCCGGCGCAAATACGTCCTTGTACCAAAGCCCCATGTCATTACCAATCGACCGCTTCTCAGCCTCGGATTCGCAGGTCCCACCTCTCTTGAACGGTCATGCTGACACATTTAGGCCGGGCAGCAGCGGCGCGTCTTCCTTCGGAGGACTAAGCCTGGGTGGTAACAGATGGCCGAATATAAGTGCGACACGCAACGGTGGCAGCGTCAGTGCCAGCATGAGCGGCAATGGTGGTGGTGGAAGCAGCAACAGCAACAGCAACGGACTCACAGGCCCGCCAGGCACCTTCCAAAACATGCGCTTCCGCCCCCCATCTCAAACGCCGCAGTCGCCCGCCGCCGCGACGACAGGCTACAGCAACGGCGGCTTTGCAGCGCAGAACAGCCCAACCGCAAGCAGCACCGCCAACGGCACCACCACCACCAACCTGTGGACGCCGCCTTTGATCCCCCACCTCTCCCACCACCACCAGACCTCGCGACCGCCCTCGCAACAGTCGTACAGCGGCGTGAGGCAGACCTCGCTGGCGCCCTCGGTCGGCTCGTTGCCCTCGCCAGGACTGGGCAGCGGCAGCGGCGGCGGCGCGGCGCAACTGCCGGCGCAGAATGCGTCGAACGACGCCAACTTCAAGCTGCCGCCCATGCAGATCCGGCCCTTGGATGAGAGCTGGAATCTGCAGTGGAGGAACGAATCGCGTCCTTATTCCAGCAGCCCTGGTTAATGAATAGGGAAGGTTGGAATGGACTTCACTACTACTACTATCCCTTCACGTAGAAGTTGTGTGCCGCGATGTGGCCGTGTTGGACGGTTGACTCAACACCATCGACGGGCAATACCAGATCACGCGTGAGAGAGACATGAAAGATTCCACAGGAAACTAGACGATTTTTTTTTTCAAAGACATGGTTTTACATTGAACCCCACCCCACTTTACGTATATAGCATGGATGGAAGGAGGATGAATGATACCACAGAAACCAGGAGGTGGGGGGGGCGGTAACCCAACGACGAGAATTGATCCAGCGATCTCTCCCAATTTGCGTGTGTTCCATGTTCGCCACACTTTGAGCGCGTGCGTGAAGGTTTCCTTTTCCCTTTCCTTCATCACTTCCCATTTCGCCCCCACCCGTTATCCTATTACCTATATCCCCAGTCTGCCATGTCGAGAGGAAAAAGGGTTATCAATATCCTGTGATCGTCGTAACACCGGTCTTTCACCGCTCGCGAAACCCGTCGCAACCTCGAAGGGGCCGGCCAGGCAGATATTATTCCCCACAATGGGGAAACCATCAGTCATCCACATAACAGACGTAGTCGCAGTCGCTGATATAGCTGGTGAGGAGGGCGTATCCCCCGACGACGAGATTGCCGATGCGGTACGTGTGTGGATACTCGGCGAACTGGTGAGATTGATGAGGAGGGAAATGGATAAGATTAGCACGAAGAACCTGATCCCCTTCCTGATAGGTACTTTTGAGGGTCAAAGCGAGGTATGGTTGGTAAGTTAACAAGAAGAAGTAATTTTTGCTGCCGTTGGTTTTTCCAAAAGAGAACAACGCCCGCAGCAAGCATAAGCAAAAGCAGCACATCGAGCACACACGGCTTGGGGCATTGGGCGAGCGTGCGGTGGTATGTTTGAACAACCCCTGGAGTTATCAATGGGAAAATTGAAACTGTCCCTCTGCTATGGAGGCGGCTGTCGAAAGCATCAAAAGAGGTCGAGGTGAGAAGCACCCTGCGGAGACGGCGAGGCCGTTTATGGGCGGAAGGTTGGCGCAGGTTCCCGGTATGGAGTGTATCTCCAGATACGCGCACGCATGTCACCCGAGCCGGTCGCGAAGAGGTTGCCTCCTGGTGAAGGTGCGACAGAGATGACTGTACAAGACGTGGTTAGCGCGTACTCGTTATTTTGCATCGCAGTGCTGAGGGGTGCACGCGAAATATAACTAGACTTACCTGAGTTCTTGTGGCCTTGCAACATGAGTTGGGCGTCGCCGGTCCTCGGGTCCCAGAATTGTACGCCTCGGTCTTTTGACCCTGACATGACCCAGTTGCCATCCGGTGTAAGGGCAACGGACAAGACGAAGTCCTTGTGGCCCTCGAAGGTGCGCACGCACTTGCCGTTCTTTGGGTGCCCGCCGGTTGGTGGACGTCCCTGGAAGCCATTGACACCACTGAGCTCCCACATCTTGATGGTCTTGTCAAGGGAACCAGACACCAGGACATCACCACGCGGGCTGAAAGCCACACTGTAGACGCTGTCCTTGTGGCCTTGCTCGCCCTCGGTACGCTCGACGAGGAATCCAGTCTGTGTATCCCAGATACGTACGCTCTTGTCAAGACTGCCGGCAGCAACATATCGGTTGTCTGGAGACATGGCAACGGTAGTGACGCCGTCTTCGATAGACAAGGTGAGCACGCACTGGCGTTCGCGGATGTCCCAGATCCTGATGGTGCGATCTCCTGACCCGGATGCAATATGTCTGCCATCTGCAGCAAAGTCGAGAGAATAGATGTCCTGGTCGTGACCACCGAATGACTGTTGAATCGTTTTCTTGGCAATATCCCATACCTAGAAGCTGTCAGTGACTTTGTACGGATCGTCTCAGGTAGCAGAGTCTACAACTTACGCGAATGATCTTATCCTCGGCGCCGGTGGCGAGGTAGTTACCATCAGGACTGAAGCAAACGCTTCTGATGTAAAGATCGCCATCCTGGGTGGTATTGTTGTCTTGCAATTGGCAAACCAGCTGTCCAGTCTCAACATCATAGATCTGAGCTGACCTGTTGCAGCCAGTGGCAACGTAACGACCGTCGTGGCTGAACCTGACACAGCAGACCACACTGTGGTGAGACAAGCTGTGGACAAGGTCAACATCAAGACTGCGTGGGACACGTGGGTTCCACACGGCGTGCCACTCCTCTCCTGACTTCTTCAGCCTGGAGGGTAGCTTGTCAAAATCGAGGTCGGACAGCTGGTTGCCAATGCTCTCGAGTTGGGCTGGAGTGTATTGGAAGTCGACCGCGATGATCTGGTTTGGGTTGGGAGCAGGTGTGCCACGAGCAATGCTAGGAGAACCCGGGTAAGGATTGGCTTGGGTTTGCTGAGGTGTAGCTGGGCCTCGAAGGGGTCCTCCAATCCGAGGTTTGTTTGGGCCAGGTGACGCGGTCGGTTGCGGTGGCGGGCCGTAGCCTAGTCATGCTTTGATCAGTTCCCAACTGTTGATCCCTTGATGTTGGTAAGAAAGCCATCTACATACCATTCACACCTCCTGGAGCTGGAGGCTGACCGTATGCGAAAGGATGGGTGGGTGGGCCTTGGGGAGCACTAAGCCCTGGCTGGGGTCCTTGGGCTTGCAAATGGCCAGGCAAGCCAGGCTGACCTGGTTGTTCTTGTTGTGGAGGTGCTAGTCCTGGTCCACCAGCGGCTGCATTGCCTGCCATGATGCCTTGGAACAGATTCGCTGGGCCATGACCGATTGCAGGGGGAGGCGGTTGAGTTGGGCCGGCATGGGCTGACTGCGCAGGACCACCGCGCTGTTCGAGCTCATGGCGAAGGCGTGTCAGCTCATCTTCGTATCTGTCTTGATGTTAGGCTCACGGACTGGTAGAGTGGTCGAGCTGGCAGCTGACTTACTGCTTCTTCATCTGAAGGTGGGTCTGCTCCAGTTGGTATATCTTTTGACGGACATGGTCCATTTCGGAGATCTGGCTATGTACTTCAAAACGACAAGACACGGTCAGCATTGGTACGAACAGCAGGTAGCAGGCGTGATGAATTCATTGAAGGAGGTCATAGAACAGCGCAACTGGCCCACTGTGCATGATTGCTAGTCCAGGAAGCATGCAAGATCTCCAGACGCGCTTGCTGCTGGAAATCGAACAGATTGCCTGCCACCACGCGCAAAGCATATGTGTGTGCTGTTCTGTGGAGATATGAGGAAGCAAACGTGAAGTGTGGAAAAAAAGATTGTGTACGGTTGTGGGATCTTGCGCGCGTGCGCGTGCGCCACGTGCAATGTATTTGAAGTGTGGCCCACGAACTCCAGAGAGCGAGAAAGGATTGACGAGACGCAGACTCACATTGATGTTCATGCTCATTCGACCTGCCAGCCTGAGCCTCGAACTCGGCGCGAACCTGCTCGAGCAGCTCACCCAGACGGGTGCCTGGAGGGGCGGCTGGCGCAGGGCCAATGCCTCTGTGGGAGTTGTACATCGCGTTGGTGTCGCAGAATGCTGTTCACGACGGCGGACAGCGACAACGGCGACGACGACGATGCAGTGGGGTTGGTGGTGGTGGTGGAGGTTGTTGTTGTTGTTGTAGTAGTAGTGGTGAGGTTGTGGTTGGAGAATCAACGACTAGACCGAGTGACAACACATGCGCGGTAGGAGGATGCGGGCGGCAGCGGTAAGGACGGCAGCGCCAAAGCCAACACCGATTGTGGTAGTGGCGGCGGCGGTGGTGGTGGTGGCGGCGGCGGCAGCAGCGACGAAGGCGATGGCAGCAAAGAGAGGAATTCAAGCGGTCGGCGGCGTGGAGAGCGGATGGGGAGTAGAGTTGGCGATAGTCAGACGGTGGTGGTGAAGGAGTTGGGTTGTGGGTGGAGGTCGGTGGCTACGGAGCCGATGTTTACGGGAGCGACGAGAAGGGGAGCTGGGCGAGGACTGGCGGATGGAGAAATCTTGGTGCTTTGGGGCGGAATGAGGGTTGAATAGACGGCAGCGGGCAGTGGGCGCGCGATGGGACCAGCACCGGCTGTACAGTACTGTATCTCTACCGTCCGTCTACCGTCCGCGGGTACCCTGCTGTACCACCTTTAGCCTTTTCCCGCTGGAGTACCTCTCAATGTGTGTGGGAGTGGCAGTGGATAAGCAACTCTGTGTGGATCAGCTCCATGACAGGGTGGCTGGTGCGGAGCATCCCCCTGCCCGATACTCTTCACCACTGCGCCGTCACGCATTGCGCAAGCACAGCAAGCATTCATCGCACTGCAGAGGAAGGTGTTGTATAATGCATGACTCAGCCACCCGTTCCCTGCGCCGAGCGTGCCCTGGTGCCTGTCAGGTAGCCAGCTACAAACACGCCTGGTGTGATGGCTACCAGCAGCTCAGCCTGTTCGGGGGGTCGGGATTCTCCAGCCTTCCCATCCAAGCTTGCCGCCAGCGGTGCGATGACGGGGACGGAGCGGGTCGTAGTGGCCCGTCTGTCGTGGCGTGCCGTGCCGAGGCGATATCTTGGTAAGTATCCGGGACGGGACGGGCGGGGCGGCCTTCCTGTTTGTGTCAAGTAGCAGATAGCAATGGCAATGAGGTTGTATATAACCCAGCTAGATACCCAGTGATTGGACTCGAATATAATAAATGCGTACACGTCCAGTAGAGCTGGATACATGCGAGGGTAGTAGGTGCGAGGGGTTTGTCCAAGGGCATACCCTGGATAGACCGTATCTCTAGTGGAGCACAACACAGATGCAGATGCAGACGCAGACGCAGATGCAGGTGCAGGTGGCATCTCGCGTGTGCAGAGAATGCAAGCCAGACTCCACCCTGCACTTGACCAGATAGGTATCACACACACAAGCACACACACCTCTGTGCCGTAACGTAACCTGCGGCCCGCGCTATGGTAATATGGTAACTTGGTCATACTCTCCGTCTACTGTACCTACATGGGAGCTACAGTACAGTACTGTACAGTAGCTTGCCAAGGTCATCCTGCCTGGGTCGTGCACCTGCTTCCTGGTAATCGAAGGCAAAAACACACGCCCACGCCCAGAACACACCAAACACATAAACACGTACGGTACAGTATTACTACAGTAACACATCAACAGAAGCTTGCTGCTGGACCTTCGCCAAACCACTTGTCTCCCATGCTCGCGCATCAAAGCATGCAAAGTAGCACGGCTACCGGTGCGTCGTCTCATCTGCCTCACACCCCCCCAGTCCCACCGCCCAGTCTATCGAATCCCGCTCGCACGCAAGGGGGGGCCTCTGGGCCCATGGCAAGATTAAAATCCCGCTTCCATGGCACGGCTGAGAGACAAGGGTGTGTGTGGGAGAGAGCGTTTGCCCATTATTTATTTACATACAGTACCCATGCTGTGCCGTCACATCCACTCGTACTGTATGTCTCGTCATGGTGATTGTACTGTAAAGTCTCTCAGAGGCGATCATATTACTTATCTAGGTCTGCCAGTGGCTGTCACTGCTCTCGTACCTGATAGCCTCATCAATTGGCACTACTGCGATCAGCAACGCCACTCGAGTCCCGGCTTCGTCCCATCAACGCACGCTCTCTGGGTAAGCTTTTGTTATTGTCGTAGGGTTGTGCAGATGGACCACTCTCATACATGCTTGCCGGGTGACCACATCGCCCGTTTCCGCCCTTTCAAACAGGTTCTGTGTTATTGCACTACGTTAACCCATCCCATCCCATCCCATCAGATCCCTGCCTGAAAGCGATCTACGGGTTCGTACAGCCAACGGCCAACTTCCAGCTTCTCGAGCACCTGCTCGCGCAGCCTGGTCATCATGGGACCCTTGTATTCTTCGAAATCTGTCTATCCGTCAGCGACAGTGACACCCCTTAACGGCGCGAACCATCCATCTTTTGTACGTCTCTAATCACCGCGCAATCCGCGGAAATGAGAGAGAAGAGGTTCACTCACCATCCTCTTGCCTTTTATTCGTCCGGCTGTTGGGTATCGCGGCGCCAGAAGTGAAGAATTCTTTCGCAATGGCCGAGTAGTGATCGTCCATGGCTATTGAAAGGCACAAGGTTGTCAGCCATGATCTGACAGACGCAGCCGCCAATCCCTGTAGTAAATCCCTCACCTTCTAGTCTCTCCACCTCCGCCAGGTCGTCTGCCTCGAGCTGTGCCTTCAGCGCCTCTTCGAAGCCGGGTATCCCCACCACGATACCACCATCCGCCTGCCTCTTGACGAATTCTCCCGTATACCCGTCACCGGCTGCAGCAGTGGCAGCGCCAGTACCCGTAGCAGGGGCAGCTGACGATGACGACGTCGCAGCAGAGGCGCTAGGTTCCTTCCTCGTCCGGGACGTTCGTGTCGGTTTTCGGTCCAGGTCCAGCGGGCCGGGCCTGGCTGAAGCAGCGGCTGCCCTCACGTTCCGCAGACGGGCAGTGGCAGAGCGCCTCTGCCTCTGGGCTGCTGCCGCCGAGACCGCTTCTGCTTCTGCTTCGGGATCTGAGTCGGCGAAGACTTCGCTGTCGACCCGCGGTGTAGTGCGCGTGGCCGGCCGTCGCGACAGTGATGGCGCGAGCAGGTCGCCTCGTCCATCTGCCGCCTGCGCCTGCGCCTGTTGTCGCCGTGAGCTCGAGGCGTTGGAGCGAAGCGAGTGCTGTGGTGCTTGCGCTTGATCATGGACGTCCGCTCGAGCGGTGGTGGAGTTGTGGTGTGTGAAGGGGTCGTGGTGTTGGCGTAAGGTAGGCATGCTGTCCCACCGCTTCGCGCGTAGAGCTCAGGTCAGGTCAGGTGGTATCAGAAGCAACGCCATGTTGAGGACGTGTGAGGGTTTCGCCCAGACGTGTAACCTTGCAGCACCTCTCATGGAAATCGCAACGCACTCTCCTGCCTTCGACTACCCACCTATCTACATATAGTCGACGTCTCGGCGTCACGGTGGAAGACGGATAAGCTCCTTATCAAGTTACCTCTGAATACATGTGATGTCAGAATAAACATCATTCCTACGAAACGCGAACAGGTACTTCCACAACGTCTCGTTCCTGCTTCTTAAGGTAATCTAATATAGAGAACGAGCCAGAAGTTTTCTTCTCCAGTGCCGGGCGATGCAAGCCCGAGCAATCTGATGAAAAATGTAGCTTTCGCGTCACCAAGCAGTAGTGCTAAGCAAGGGACACGGTCGGTGATGACATGAGCAAGCTCAGAGGCCATCGCCGCGGGTCAAAAAACTAGATTAATCAAGAATGAGTCCAGTGGACTCGTTTCAGAGATTAAACTGAAAAGAACAGATACTACACTTGATCTAAGCCAAAAGGCAAAGAGAGCTAAGGAAAGAGGAGAAAACAGGAACAAGAGGTGGGAGAGGGGAGGAATTATATACCTTTCCAAAGCGGTCCTTGCGGCTAGCGTACGGCAGTTGCCGTGCCTCCTTGGCAGGACCTGATGGCAGACGGGAAGCCATGACTGTTCATTTGTATGTGACTCACATATGAGAGTCACGTGAAAGTCGCTGCGAATTACTCCTCACGTCGTGCTGTTGAGTTCAGCATTGTTCACTGTAAAACTGGGTTGTCGATGTGAAGTCGGTCAGGCACCTACCAACCTACCAACCTACCTAAATTGGTATGGAAGCGAAGACGTGCAGACTACGGAGGTAGCGTCGAAGACTGGGGAGGTATACCGAGGCCATGTTCGCTGCCATAGTATGGTAACAGGACCTTCGCAAGAAATGTGAATACCTTCTTCTATGGACTGTTGATGCTGATAATGAACACCTTGCCCTCTCTCTCTACATTGGCGAGGTCTGATTGTCCACCTTACATGCCATTGTCCCTCGAGCTTCAGCAGCAGGACGCTTTCAACGTCGAGATCCGACAGTGAGGCTCGATCTCCGAAGATGCCCCTCACATAATCTTCGCAAGATCTCCATGTCGTGTTTCACTATACGCGGGATCTTGTCTCAGGAAGCGTCCGATCGCAGCAGGTGAAAGGCTGGGTAGGCGCTCAGACTAAAATGCCTGAGACGACGACCTGGCAAAAGCTTGGTCGGCGTAACGACCGGTCTAGGTATTCATGATTCAGCTTTCCTGTTGATGGCCGCCAAAGCTTCATACTGTATCATCCAATTGCGAGTCTTTCGAGATTGACTCAAAAGATGGAGCTGCTTATGATTTACACAGCAGCCTCATGTCAGGGCAAGACTGACTAGATGGGTGTGTGCGTCAGGGATCGTGCTTGTTAAAAGGCAAGAAGACACAATAAACGCACGGCCAAAGTTTTCTGCGTCACATGGATGGTCGATCACCCGCCTGCATCCATAGGTAGCCCAGGTACAAGCCTTCCCTACAGCCCCCTCCAACCACCACACTCTTCGCCCTCGGATGGATCGAGGACAAACGTTAAGGATTCGCCGATGCTGATGTTCAGGCGCCCATGGATGGTTCTGGCGCTCAAGGCTTTCATGGCTGAGCATCGAGTCAGAACGAAACCATAGGTGTGGACATGGTTTCACTCGGGTATCGATACACGGTCGAGCTGCTGGTACAGTAACATCCATCTGGATGGCGAAGAGTCCCTTCCGTCTCGAATCTGGTAATTGCAAGCCTAGCATGTTCTAGGTATAATGTATAGCTCGAGCCTTGCGTGAGGCTAAAATCAGACACCAATCGGCCTAAGGCCAGAAAGTCACTCGGTACACGCTTTCTCCAGCGACTCCTGATGGACGAACTGATACCCATCGCCCTTCTGTATTCCAGAACCCTAGCGATCACATCTCTAGTCCGCACACACACACATCACACTAAGCTTGAGATCCCTGGACGCCTATGCAACCCGCAGACGATAGTCTGGGGCGAACAAGCGGGGTTATGCCGTGGCAGAAAGGCGGCATGTCCTTCCCGAGGTCGTCTTACAGCCAGGACTTCCTTCAGGTAACTCCCTTCAAGGCTTGATTGGTTTGTAGCAGGTTTGGTTTGCAATACAGTACTGAGGCCAGCCGCACTTTTATTCTGCAGCCTTGTCTACCTGACGCTGCTGGTTTCTTTCTCGTGACGACCTTTGTCTGGCTGAAGGCTAATCCACCCACCGTCGAAACTTCCACCTTTGTTTCGACGGCCTTGTTATGTGTTTGATGTCTGAACATATGTTTACCGAGCGATGGAAATCCGAACGGCACTTGCGCTCAATCACCTGATCGAAACCACGCAGGTCTACTGCGATCGTTGTTACTGAAACGCAGTAAGCTGGTAGTCTTGTTGATGTTGAGTTGAGTTTTTGGATAGTGTGGTACTCCATACAACGATATGGGAGCCACAAAATCCCCAGACGTGGCCCTTGAGACTCTGCCGCAGCAATTTCGCCAGCTTGCTACTGACAACGAACCCAGCAGCTCATCAACTCGTCTTCTCGCAGACGTACTTGACCAGTGGAACTCGGTGAGCGAACGCGCTCGTGATGAGTTTCACAAGCAAGCCATTACAGATGAAGATAAATTCTCCAGCGAAGCTCCATCCACATTCTGTATCTGGAAAAGTATAGAAGCGCTTTTAACAGCAGGCGAGGCATTCGAAGAACGCCTGCAAAAGAGCATCAAGCAACGTAGTTGGTGTTCTTCGGCTCAAGACCCTCACCGTGATGCGCCTCGCATCACTAGGCCTGAAATCCTCGATTTGATCAGGGAGACTCGCCTTCTAGTGACAAACGTCGAAATGAATCTCCAGGCTATAAGCATCAGCAGTGCAGAACCCGCTTCCCCAGTCATGCGGCACGAATTAATGTCAAAGATCGACGCCGCAAAACAGTCAGTCGACGAGCAAGCCTCCCAACCCGACCCGTCTGGCATTCTGCAACTCACGGAAGAAGCAGTCAAAGTCTCGTTGCAATCCGTTTCCGAGACGGTCCGACCATCACCCAAAGTTTCGGTAGCCAAATCATGTACCCACAGTTTGAGAAAGGTTACCTCCAGCGAGTCCTCCTTACAGAAGAGCGAAGTGGACTCTCCAGAACATACAGACACTTCCAGATCTGTCTCAGATAATCAACAAGTCAGCGACTGGATCCGAGATCTGGATAACTTACGGTTTGCGGCGCTCACACCTCAAACCAGCTCAAGCGAGTCACATATACCATCTATCTTCTCTGCGTCTGAGGGAAGGGATACAATGTCGACAGACCATGCGCCAAGCTCTAGTAGTCTCTCAATATTCAATACTGCTGAGTTGTCAGATGATGGCTCAGACAAAGGGTTCACAGTCGACGTCGTGAAGGAAGCGCTGGACTCTGGGCAAGAAGCATTTGATCGAGGTGACTGGGTCGAGGCAGAAAGCATGTTGCAAGAGGCTCTACGGTTGTGCCAAAGCATACCGGTCAAACACCGTGTGATCTACGACCCGTATGAGCTGCAATACAAACTTGCAATCTGCACATATCACAACAAAGAGCCGGAAGTGGCGTGCATGGCGCTTCTCAGTTTCACGAAACTGATACCGTCTTCAGAGGCACACCGTATGAAGCTCTGTGATATTGGCCATCTGCTTTCCATCACCTATACGAGATTGAACAGGCTGCAGCAAGCGCGCTCGACATGCGAAAGCACCCTCAAGGGCCGCCGCACGATCCTCGGCAAGCATCACCAGTCGTTCTATGAATCTCTGGCGCTCCTGGCGAGAATATGTGAGCTCCAAGAGCGTCTTCCTCAAGCAAAAGTGTTTGTCAGGATGATACCGGTAGAGTTACAGCGCATGCTTTGTACCCGATTTGTCAATCTTGGCCAAATGCCTGCCAGGACGAGTTCTAGAGATGCTAGCAGGAACACGCGCCATGGCTCTGGAAGCAACGGCGAGGTTGACTCCGTGCTGGCCTCCAGTCCTCCCAAAACATCCTCTCCCATCTTGTCAAATCTCTCTTCCTCTTCGACTCCACGGTCGCAACCTTCAGATAACGATGTCAGCCACCCCAGAAGCGACTCTCGGCTCCCAAACGAACACCAACACTGGCCAGATACTCCTCCGTTTGCGATCCATCCAGCCTTACGGCCTTACATACCTCCATCACAGAGTCCGGCTCCAAATTATAATGGAACCGCGACTTACTCTCTTTTCCCTGACATCAATACTTTGCCCCTGCCACCACCGCTACCAACTTCCAATCCCATGTAAGTGACCCTCGCTTACCTTTTGATCCTCTCAAGACGTAAGAAAGTACTCTCCAAGTTTTAGAAAGAGACTCATGACAAGATAGGGACCTTCCGCCTACGTTAGGACAGCCTTGCCAGCCATATCATCAGAGTCCTCGCCTGGTCCCACGCAATCTAAGCCCTATTCCATCCGACTTTGGTGACGTGAACTCTTGGAGACAACCTCGAGTAGACCATCCAGGAGCACAGGTAGCTCGTCACAAACCGTCAAACCTCAGCTTTTCATTGAACGTTGCGGGTCCTCCGTCGCCAGTGGTTCGTGACATATCGGGTCAACAAGACCCAAGCCTGCCAGGGTCGCCAAATATTGTAGGAATCACAGTCGATCATCGGCATGTTGACGTCGCAAGTCGTGGAAGGTGGCTTGATGGCCTGGATATCCTATACTCGGGAAACCTGGAAACGCTTACACGTTTTGCTGACCAAGGTAAGAAGTCTTCCGGACCACGGTCAGCGCACCTTGCGGCGCTGTTCGGTGACATTGAACGGGCCACCCAACTCATAGATTCGGGAGCGCCATTCTTGACAACTTGCAAATTGCCTATAGACAAAGCCAGGTCGGTGGATATTGTCAACCCCCTGCACTTCGCTATCGGGGCTCGGCAAGACGAGATGATCAAGTTTCTTGTCCACAGAGGTGCCAGCTTGGAGGCTTGTAAGGGTGTGAAAAACCCCTCGCCTGCAGCATACCTGCTATGGGATGCATGGCTGGAAGCCACGGAATTCAAGAGCATTGGCGAAGTCGTCGGCACCTTGACCACCCTGTTGGGCCTTGGCTGGAACGTTAATTCTACGCTATACCATACGGGATGGACAATGCTTCACTACGCCGCCTATCTGCCGCAGAACAAGCTCGCTCTCAGGGATGCAGCCTGCCGCTTCCTGCTCGGTGCCGGAGCCGACGTAAATGCGATGGCGACCAACGGCCGCACGCCCTTGCACATTGCGGCGAACAACAACCGATCCGGCGAGACGGTGTGCATGCTGCTCGCGGCCAACTCGTCCATGGTCAACGTGCCGGACAAGTCTGGAGACACGCCGTTGCACGGTGCGACCCGATACCGCGCACTGAAACAGTCCAAGGTCTCGATCGACGTCTTGACCGCTCTGTGCCAGGCCGGCGCCAACGTCGCCACAAAGAACAAAGACGGCATGTCCCCCTTGCAAATCGCCGAGTTCTACAGAGATTCCGAAGCCATACACGTGTTGAGGATGCATCTCAAGGATGACGACATACCACCACCCTCTGGTCGCAATTCCTCTCTCAGTAGTGGCGGCTCGGAGCCTCGGAAGCGTTTCAGCAGCTTTGCAAGCAGGTTTCGAGTGTGATAACAAGCGTATCTGAGCAGGCTGAGTGAAGCAACCGCCGCTGATGTATGATCTTGAATGACGTGATGACTCTCTTTGACACTTGCTTAAGGACGGCTAATTCATTTCGTGGCAACTAAAATATTCTAAGCCCTTATGGCTCGTGCTGATGGCACAGCCAGCTGTGTGAGCCATCCAACGATGCACACCAATTGTAGGTTCAGTCTGCGCGGCCCTCTGTCGCATGAAACACTCCCAGAGCCGTACTGGCGCCGCAAGAGGTACACGGGTCTCAGTAAACAAGCTCGCTGTTGGAGAATAAAATGAAAATGAAAACAATTACTCTCGATTCAGATTCCGTGTATACCCTCCCTCACTTGTTACGAGCGACGCGCGCTAGTGACCAGATGCAGCCACCTTACGTGACTTTGGAGAACGAGTTTCGAGATGAGTGTGGCATCCCTGCCAGACTGGCATTGAGTAAGGGGCCCTTTAACACTGTATTCTTTCAGGATTGACTAAAAGGGTACGTGAGACCATCCTCCAGTCCTGAAAATAGCAAGTCAAACTGCCCACCTGCTGGCGCTTTCACTGAGCACAATGCAAATCCCCGATAAAAAGGCTGCAACGCACTAGTGCTCGGGCGACTGCTCGCTCCCATCCTGTTCAGATGCCTTGCTGCTCTCTAGGACGGCCGCGTGTTCTCGAGCTTTCGCCACGAGATCCGCGAATCCGCCGCCGCCGCTCTGCTTCAGCTCCGCCAGCTTGTTCGTCGCGTCGGGATGCCTGGACCTGAAAAGCATAGCCGACGCGCTGACGATGTTCGGATGCGTCCGTATGTCATCGCGATGCTCGATCCTTCTGGTGAGATGTATGCTTGCGCTTCTACCGTTGCGCTGTAAGATGCGGTCCATTTCCTCCTTGTAAGCCTGTTCGTAGATGTTGGTGTCGACCGCCTCTGGGCTTTCGCTCACGTCCGGCGTGAAGTCGTTCTCGGTCGACGACTCCCTCTCTGGATTGTCAGACCCGCTGCCAATCTTGAGATAGAGAGTATCGCTCAAAGGGTCGTGCGCGTGCCCTTTGGCCGATTCGTCGATGTCGAAATCACGGCGTCGGTCTTTGTTAGGTGTTTGACTTCCAGACGGCGTTGACGTAGAGCCGTTTTCTTTGGACGTGGGAGTCTGCGGAAGCGAATCCGCAACATGAGTCCGCAATCTTCCAATGCGATCTGAAAGCGAAGTCAAATGCTTGTTGATTCCGCTCTCCTGGTCGGTACCCTGAGCAGGAGACTTCGAACCTGTCGAGGAAGACTGTCCACCCTCGTCGTAGTTGATTGTCTCCGGCGGCTGTGACCGTCGACTGAGGCTGAGTATGNCGTCCGTGAATGAGGAGCGGCCGCTGGTTATCAATTTCTTGAAGCGCTTGACGGCCTTCATGACAACCATTAAATGGGCAATGCTGCTTGTGATAGCATGCGCCATTTCAATTTCTGTAGGAGGCTCCACAATATCCGAGCAGTTCTCTTCGGTGGGTAAAAGAAGGTCACTGCCGTTCTTTGTCACCCATGGATGATTCTGATTGATATGTCAGTGACTCGGCCAAAGTATTTACAGGGTTCTCACCACGCTTACCCTCAGCTCTGTCATCGTGATTCGCTTGTCGGGATCCTTTTCCAGGATTCTTTGGATTAGATCAACGAAGTTCTCGTCCTGTTCGCCTTCCGTAGAAACCTGGTCATTTCTTATACTTTCGTAAAGTTCCAGAAGATGCATCTTCTCAAAAGGTATCCGACCGTATCTCAGACAGTAGAGAGTAACACCCATACTCCAAATGTCTGCGGCCTTGCCACTCACAGGGCCGTGTTTTACCACGCAAAGTTCCGGTGGCATGAATGCAGGTGATCCAGCGGACTTAGCCGTCGCCATGTCAGCATCCTTCTCAAACATCTCGCTCACACCAAAATCGACGATTTTAAGCACATCATCATTTGTGATGAGGCAATTGTCAGGCTTGATATCACGGTGGATGATGCCCTGGGCGTGCAGATACTCAATGCCCAGGATCATGTCACGAAACCAACATCTACAGGCCTCCTCGCTGTATGGTTCGGCTCGCTCATCGAGACCGACCTTCATGACTACACCCTTCTTGCACATCTCCAGCACCATGTACAGCGAGTCTTCGTTGGGGTCATCTAGAACCTCATACAGGGCTACCAGATTGTTGTGGCTGAGCTTCTTCATGATGGCGATCTCCTCTTTGATCAAGCTGAGGGCGTTATCGTCTTTTGTGTCATCTTGAGAGAATCGATGCAGAGGCGAGTTGAAGCTCGAAGCAGCTAGATGAGGTGGTCTTCTGCGCTGGTGTGGTTGCCGCAAGAGGTTCGACTGAGCCTCTTTCGAAGTCTCGATTTGGAGAATTCTTTAATGGCAAACTCCTGTCCGTACTGATCGACTGCCAGGTGCACAGCGCCAAAGCTGCCTCGCCCGATCTCTTGCTTGATGATATACTGATTGATTCTATGCGCCGATATGCCATCATCGTCGCTGCTACCATAGTGTGATCTCGCGTTGAGAGTCTCTTTGACCTTCTTGGCTCTCGACGGCGCTCTCTTATGATGCCGTAGAGGACTTTGGAAGGACGAAGTGGGCACTTGCCCAACCGGAGCCTGCCGGTCAGAGTTGTTGTGGTCGGGAAGAACATTTATCTCGATACCAGGTGCGGGAGTCTGGCTCGGACCTGTGGCCATAGGGGTGATCGGTCGGGAATCGTTGTTCGTCTGCGCCATAACTTCAAATTCCAGCCTTGTCTGACTGGGGGGGCACGAGCGCAGGGTAAATTTCGCAGATAGTGAGGATGTGGGAGAACAGAGTAGCGAGCTCAGCTCAAACTTTCAGCACATTTACAATACAGAATCGAATTACAACTTGCGGCGACCGGGCCGTGAGGAGAGCGAGTGATGAGGATGAATTGGGTAGAAGGCAACATTACTGTGTCGCAAGGTGATAAGGCCGTACATCAAAGTTGAGCGAATGGCGTAACTGTTTTGGGATTGCAGCTGTTGGCTTCCGGGCAGCACGACGTCTTCCTTGACAACATCATCATCCCTGCCTGTGAAGCGTATATTATCTCCTCTATCTCAGACTACTTCTTCACCGAGTGGGAACTTCAGTCCAGTTAGTGTGACTAGGCTGTCTTGTCCATTTGCATCAGCACATCTGGGTTGTTACGACATTCCGAGCCTGAAGATCAAGACTCTATTCACGCTCTATAACCCCCTTGCCTTCAATCGATAGTAGCGGGTGACAATGTCGGTATATTCGTTCTACATGTTTGACCGACACAGTAAGTATTCTTCTCCATATATTTTGGGGCCGTAATTGATTATTGTTTATGTAGCCGAGTGTATCTACTTCAAGAGATGGGCGGACCCCCTGCCTCACCAGGGACCTCCAAGCAACCCATCGCAGAATGGCACTGCACCAAGCGGCACTCGAAAGCCTCTCAGCGAATCGGATGATGCAAAACTCATCTTTGGCACTATTTTTTCTTTGCGTCGAATGGTGCGGCAACTGGGAGGCGAAGACGACCAATTCCTTTCCTATCGCACTGGAGAATACAAGCTTCACTATTACGAGACACCAACACAGCTAAAGCTGGTCATGCTGACGAGTACTTCTGTCGGGAACATGCGTACTTTCCTCCACCAGGTGTGGGCGACATTATATATTGAGTACGTCACGAAGAATCCTCTTGCGCCTACTGAGCATCGAGGTGGGCGTGGCGTCGGGAACGAGTTGTTCGAGGAAGGACTTGAGAGGTTCATAGTAAGTCAACTCGACCTTACAGGGCTGCTATTGTAGTACTTGCTAACTAGTCCAGAACACGTTCTTGGCTCCACAGTCATGAGTTGAAGATGAGTCAAGATTTGCAATATACTCAACTACGTTGCAGAACGATTGCGCTCGGTTGTGCCCCGAAATGGCATCTTGTATACTGAACTCTGGAAGCGCCAACAACAATAAGCCGCCGGGAACACGAACGGATGCTACCCCATGCCTGAATGCTACAGGCTGCGGGTCATTGCAGATCTGACTTGCGGCATTGGATGTATGAAGCCTAAGGATTGCAGTGTGCTCATATCTACAAGTTGGCGGTCGTTGTGGCTTGTACGGCACTACCGTCGCTCATTATACGAGAGGCTACACCGAGATTGGGTGCGCCGTCGGCCAATATCGAGGATGAAGAGCGGTAATGTGTCATCATCCTGGTGTGCAACCCGAGGCCAGCATCGCGCTATCTACCTTGGAGAAAACCATTCTCGGACAAAGTTACAGCATCAACACACCGCATGGGGCGAACATGTCTCACAACGCTTGGCAGTATTATAGCAGTATTGAAGCTCGCGATCTAGTTGGAGTAGTCGCGATTGCTGGTATTCTATTAAGCCTTGCAGGGCACGCGCTGTGGGCCTAGAAGCTGATATTGTTGCGGCGAGAGCCTATGATATTGGCTGCTCACGGAACATCTCAACTTATCCAGAACAATGAGTGATTATTCCAATCTCAAAGATGAGGTAGTATCCTTTGCAATACATTTGTCCATACCTTAGGCTCATCAAGAACCTCATTCTCTGACGAGTACCAGATGATGCATCGTGAGAGTGCCTTATACCACCAGATTTCGTAGCCATATATGAGTAAGAATTGTGAATGGTAAGATCAAAGAGTTGGACCGAGATCTATTCATCAAGCGCATACTACTCAGCCACGTATAATGGGAATGTGTGCTACTCTACATTTTGCTGCTTTAACAATGTGCCATTGGAGAAGCAAACTGATGCTGGTGTAGTGATAGTACGCAGTCTAAGATATTTACCATGCTGGGGAATACCACCCATGCTTCGCAATTGCGGCAACCTCGGCTTGCGAACCCTGAACATGATGAAGCTGGACTCCTACCCACGCTTGTTTAAAACCGACATGAAGATCCAGATACGATTGACGTCAACGGATGTCAGATGAGAGACGCCGCTTCATGAGCACGAACATGCTCTCGTTTACACATTGAGCGTGACGCACCATGATGAGCCTGCCAAAGCGTCTTCTCGGTCTTCAATGCGCCACGCCAGCCCGTCTGGGAGCAAGACGATGGCAGTCATCTTTCCAACATCTCCAGGATGAACTGCGCAGGCGCAAGATCCAGCCGGTATTTGATGACCTGACGCCTCAGGTCAGCTATCGACTCGACGTCACGCTGGCGGACTTCCTACCCGGGACAAAGTATGCCTGCACCTGAACATCCTCCTCGAGCACGAATTTNGGCTGATCATGACTTTTACCAGCCCGCCCGCCATCCTCCCTTCCGCCCAGACACCTCCTCTCTTGCCTATCTCCCACCATCTCGTATACTTCGAGCCGAGCAAGCGCGCTTCAGACTTGCTCCCGGACGGAACGAATCCAGACCAGTCACCCGGCGACCCATTCGTGCGTCGGATGTGGGCAGGTGGACGGGCGTACTACAACCACGCCAACCCGCTGACTCTGGATTCCGGGCGAGCGGTGTGTGCAGAGTTCATCCGGGACGTCGTGACGAAGGGGCTACCGGGCGAGGAGAAGGTATACGTGGGGATTGAGCGGCGCATCGCGAGGGCGACGGATGGCGAGATCCAGAAACTGGACCTCGCCGTGGCGGACGAGGAAGCGCAGGCGCATGTGGAGCACCTGGTGCGGCAGAGGCTGTGGCGAGACAGCGAGGCCGACTTCGGCCCGGCCAGCATTGTGGAGACGCGCAGCATCGTCTTCATGAGGAACCGCACGCGCGAGCAGGCGAAGCTCGAGGCGCACAAGGCGGCGACGAAGCAGCTGCGGCCGCAGCACAAGGCGGACTACGCGCACACCGTCGTACCCGACGCGACGCTGCTGTTCCGGTTCTCGGCGCTGACGTTCAACGCGCACGCCATCCACCTCGATCCCGAGTACTGCAGGGAGGTCGAGGGCCACCGCCACCTGCTGTTCCACGGCCCGTTGAGTTTCGTCTTCATGCTCACGTTGCTGCAGCAGCAGCTCAGCAAGCAAGGGAATGAAGTGGTCAAGTCGATCGAGTACCGCAACCTTGTCCCCCTGTACTGCAATGAACCCGTGCGATTCTGCGGCACCCAGGTTGGTGAGAAGAGATGGGAGGTCTGGGCTGAAACACCCCAGGGCGGCCTCGCGGTCAAGGGGACTGTGACGACAGAGCAAGGGCCCATCGATAGAGCGAATTTGGGTCTTTGATCCGACGGCCACGATGCTCCCTTTGTCAGTATACCATATGTTCGGTGTGATATATACCTTTCACGAAGATACAGTCTTGGCAGCTCCTTGAGAGTTGATGGATAAGACTAGTAACCCTCCGGTGATCAAAAGATTTGGTGCCTTAAAGACTACAGCTATGATAGTTGGGTATGACGTATGGAAACTCTGTGATATGAACAAAGAATGTTTCTCTTAGTATTCGCACTGCTATGAAGATAAGGAGGTAGATGTGAAGTGAACTAAGTCGCTATGTGAAGAAATCCAAGAAAGGTGCCGACCTGATGCTCTCCGTAATTATTACATCCCAAGCTTCTCCTTTGGGATGAAGTTGAACGCCGTGCTCACTAGAGCCAGAGCGGTGCTGATAAGGAGCAGACTCCAATCTAGAGCCTTATGAGATCGCGACATGGTTGAGCTAAATAGCTTGAGGTGGAACGCGATGGGGAGGATGATGCAGACTGAAAAGCAGGCAATGGCGCCCAGCAGACTCATGATGCGGTCGAAGTCTGGCATAATGATTGCCAGGACGACGAGGAGAAACACAATGACGAGTTTGACAACGACCCTCGCGACGCGCCGCGCGAAGGGAGATAGACCAGTTCCCTCT
This sequence comes from Leptoxyphium fumago, assembly GCA_001660795.1. NCBI lineage: Eukaryota > Fungi > Ascomycota > Dothideomycetes > Capnodiales > Capnodiaceae > Leptoxyphium > Leptoxyphium fumago. The sequence continues at coordinate 120,199 of LSHF01000040.1, read as the reverse complement.
TGCTCAGCCTTTGCAATGCTCATCGGGTCGAGGCTGAGGAAGAGCTCCGCGGTACCGACGATCGGCTGCGAGTTGAGAGGGACTTTGGTCAGCGGGATTATGCCGACGCAGATGACAATGAACAGACTGATCCAGCGAGGGTAGCCTGGAGTGACGAAGACGTTGCGCGTGATTTCGTCCTTGACTTGGTCTCCAAACATGATCAGGCCAATGATTGCCATGAAAGCATCTGGCAGAAAGCTGAAGAGATATGTGATATTCACAGCTCGACGATACTTGTAAGGGTGGCGCATGTCGCGGTAGATGTTGGGAAACACGCTGTGACCTCCCCAGGGAGCCATCAGCAAGCCGAAGCTGAGAGGGAGGGTCATCCAGTTCGCCGGCCAGAGATATGTCGGAGCAGGGTCGCGCAATGAGCCAGGCGTTTGTGGTTTGATCAGGCCATCAACGAACACAGCAAGCACAATACCGAAGCAGCTGACGATGCCGAGGATGCTAGTGAAGCTCAGTAGACGTAGCGGCAGAAACCCAAGAGGAACCAGGAGTAGGCCGCAGACTATCTTCCACTCTGTGAGACCCCAGCCAGGTACCAAGGCGTTTAAACTGTCTGCGAACAGCACCACAAGAGCCACACAGGTGGCCAGAAGCTCGATCGTGAACAACAGGCTAGTCATCACTCGGGCTTTGGCACCGAATGAAACGTAGGCGAGGTCTGCAAAGTTGAGCAGACTGCTGTCAACGTCCAGACATTTAGCAAGCAGCTTCGCCGTGTAGTTGGTGCTGATGGCGGCGAAACAGAGAAATATGACACCAGGGATCCACCCAGCATATTTGAACGCCAATGGCAGCGCCAGCAAGCCAATACCTATCAAGACATTGACCATGTTCAACACGGTTTGCGGCATGGTGCTCTGGCCCACAACAACATTGACGACTTTTCCATCATCCTCATGGACCTGCTTCACGAGTATGGGTTCAGGCTGATCCACCAGCTCTCCTTCTCCTTTCGCATGTTGTTCCCTGAAGATATGTGCAGCATGGCGCATCCTCGGTTGCTCACCATGCGACACAACCGAGCCATATCTTGTGCCATAGCTCCCACCAAATGGAGATGCCAACGAAGGTTCGATAGAAAAGACCGAGCTGGCGTGATCCTCCCTCACTCTTGTCAGGCGCTCTTGCAGTAAGGGCTGATTTTCGGTTGCGCGTATCGTTCCAGATTCGGAATGAGCGGTGGGCGAGGTTTTGTAGTTCGGATATGGGATGGTGTCATCGTCCTCGAGGGCATCATCACTCATATGCCTGTCATCCAGAGCCTGTCTAAGCAGCCCTCGCGAAGCAAAACCCTGGGATGCCCTCGCATCGCCATCTTCATCATCGTCGGTATAGCGGAAGCTGGCTCTTTGCGGCGTGATCGCATGAAAGTATGCAGCTCTCTGCCAGGACCTTGCGAAGTTGTCGAGGCTGTTGACACCGCCCGCCTGAGCAATTGAGCTTATGCGCATAGAATGCGACGATCTCCTGCGCTGCACATCCTGACCCTGTGGATTGAGGTAGCTGGCACCCTCAGTCGGATGGTTCTGGGCTTCCTGGTCGAATTGCACATGGCTGGCTTGAGAGCCAACTGATCCAGATCTCCCTCCCCTCTCATACTGCGACCAGGTTGAAGGAGCCGGTTGGGGCTCGTTGGACATCTTTGCAAGGTTGTCGTGCAGGAAGATAAGCACAGCACGTGACTGCTGTATCGGGTGCGAGTCTCGCTAGCTACCGGCGGTTAATGTGTAGGAGGCAGCATGGGAAGAACAGCAGCAGGGAGGATACACTACAATGCCTTTCAGCAGAACCAGGAAAGAAAGAAGAACGACCGAAAACTTCAAACATGCCCAGGGGCGTGTGCAGAAGGAAATGAAGTATCCATCAGACGTTTGATAGTGGGCAGATGGGACAGGGTACAATCAGAGGTGGCTTTCGGTCCTTATCGTGTCATGACCAGGCTCTCAACAAGCACGGCGCCTGGGATCAATTTCACGCCGGAGCCATAGTCAGCTTAGAAGCATTGGCAGCGATAAAGCAGGTCGTGGCAATGGGATATGCGACTACACATTGCACCCAATCCATGTTGCCTGGCAAAAAGTTTACAGGGCAGCCGGAGGTGAGCAAGAGGGAGAAAAGTGGTGATGATCCGAAGCGGGTGACTAAAAACAGCAAGTCATGGCCGTTATTTGCTGGGCGCTACTTAGGCCTGGGCGAAACGTTGGATCGCGATCAGATTTGGGTGTGAGNCCTCTGTTGTATCACACAAGTTTCGGCGACGGGCAGGTCCAGCCGGGATGGATGTATGGCTCGTGCCGAAGCGCTTAACGGGCCGCTCACATGTCATCTGATAAGATTCTATTATCTCATATCTGCTGCAATCCTGCCTGGTCCAGTGTGTATGCTAAAATTCAGGCACCAAACGCTCGAGTTGCAGGGGTGTTTTTATGATGTCTTTGCGCAGAGTGACACACTGACCAGAGTATACTGTCCAGAGTATACTGTCTAGAGTAATATGCAGCACAGTGGAGTCGTGTCTGGCGGTTAGGATCGGTTAGGCCAGGTTTGTTGCTGTAATTTTGGTGTCTGTCACCACGATGACGCACGAGGGGCAGCCAGCGACAGCGCAGCCCACCTAAAGTGTTATTATGCTCTATTATTACAGTACTGTTACTTCGGGTACCCGTTAACCTGTACTGGACATCCAGTCAATCAATTTTTAACCCCAGATTCTTACACCAACTCTCTGCCGTATTTCCTCCACCAATTCGTGCCTCTTGTCTGGGAGTCCAATTCAGTTCTGGTGAGTCGTTCCTTTGGGTTTCCTGCTGTTTTCGAGCCTCACCCTGCTCGCTCCATCCATACCCAGATACCCAGTCCTGGGTCGTGCTTCGGCAAGGCAGCGCAGCCAAGCGCATATAACAACACACATAGCCTCCTCCCCCACCCCACCCTGCTCAGCAGGCTATTTCTACGACCTCAGAAGACTGACATTTCTTCTGTCTACACAGTGAGAGAGAGATAGCGGCTATCGTCCCTCACAACCGCAATCATGTCGCAAGAACAGGATCAAGACAAGAACATTGAGATGTGGAAGGTGAAGAAACTGGTCAAGCGGTAGGTTATCCCCCAAGGTCCGCTCTGTGCGTCCTCGCGACGCCCTCCAACTTACCTACTGACAATATTGTCCCAGTCTGGAAGCGGCGCGCGGCAACGGAACATCCATGATTTCGCTCATCATTCCACCAAAGGACCAGATTTCTCGAATCGCCAAGATGTTGGCTGAAGAGTTCGGTACTGCTTCCAACATCAAATCCCGTGTCAACAGATTGTCGGTCCTGTCAGCCATCACTTCCACCCAGCAGAGGCTGAAGCTCTATTCAAAAGTGCCTCCTAACGGCCTGGTCGTGTACTGTGGTGAAATCATTACCTCGGAAGGAAAAGAGAGGAAGATCAACATCGACTTTGAGCCCTTCAAGCCCATCAACACCTCGCTATACTTGTGTGACAACAAGTTCCATACCGAGGCTTTGAGTGAGCTGCTGGAATCCGACCAGAAGTTTGGTTTCATCATCATGGATGGTAACGGCGCTCTGTTCGGTACGCTTTCCGGCAACACTCGTGAGATCGTCCACAAGTTCTCCGTCGACCTGCCAAAGAAGCACGGACGTGGTGGTCAGTCCGCTCTGCGTTTCGCTCGTCTCCGTGAAGAGAAGAGACACAACTACGTCCGCAAGGTCGCTGAGTTGGCCGTGCAAAACTTCGTCACCAACGACAAGGTCAATGTTGCTGGCCTCATTCTTGCTGGTAGTGCAGACTTCAAGAACGACTTGAACCAGTCCGACTTGTTCGATCAACGTCTGCAGGCCAAGGTCATCAAGGTGGTTGATGTGTCTTACGGTGGTGAGAACGGTTTCAACCAAGCAATTGAGCTGTCTTCGGAAACCCTCGGCAATGTCAAATTCATCCAGGAGAAGAAGCTGATCAACAAGTACTTCGACGAGATTAGCATCGACAGCGGCAAGGTCTGTTACGGTATCGAGGACACTCTGAAGGCTTTGGAAGCCGGTGCTGCTGAAATCCTCATTGTTTACGAGAATCTGGAAATGACCCGCTGGGACCTCAAGAGCAGCGACGGCGCTCAAGTGATCCTGCACACCACCAAGGAGCAGGAGGCTGGTGACCGAAGCGCTTTCATGGACAAGTCTACCGGCCAAGAGATGGAGGTTGTGGATTCCATGCCTTTCCTCGAGTGGCTCGCCGAGCATTACCGCGATTTCGGTGCCACCCTAGAGTTTGTTTCCGACAGATCCTCCGAGGGCAACCAGTTCGTCAAGGGTTTCGGTGGTATCGGTGCCATCATGCGCTACAAGCTCAACTTTGAGCAGCTGATTGACGATGACGATGAGGATGAGTTCTACGACGATTGACGGTTTTGCACCCTCGCCCAAATGAGCGAGGCGCAAGTTCCAGCGATGCCAAAGCAATGCATCGGTCTGACGGCGCTTCGCCGACAGCACTTCGAAGATGCTGTCGCCGCTACTGTCTCAGCGGCTGAAGAGACAAATATCACGACGAAAGCTCCTACCATCATCCCAAGTAGGAGCTCGCTTCGCTTCCCACCTCAGAACGGTCTAGTGCCGATACTGAGCAACCCTGCCATGAAGGTAAGAAATCCTTTTTCCGCCACAAATCGTATATCGTTGTTGACGTAACGGCAGGTCCTGAGAAAGCTTTCCTCGCTGGGCTGCGAATGTAATGCCTCGATATGCTCCAAAGCGAGCAATGTTCTCGCAAGAGCGCTACGGGCAATCTGACCAGCAAAATTTATGATGACTTCACGGAGAGTAGATGCTGAGGGCTGTTGGGTTGTGTCTGGAAATTTGGGGCCGGTGATCTAAAGCTTTCCACCTTTCAGCATGGACTTGATCATGATCTCCCACCTAGATTGGCCTCTTTTGTTTGCAACGACACTTTGACCTTTGCCGGTGGATCTCCCTCCATTCTGGCTTGCTAGCCTAGTCACTCTCTAGACACGAAAACAAACCTCGCAGCCCTGCGAACGAGCCTCCCCCTTCCAAAAGTCTTCCACTCGAAAACCATGTCTGTGTTCTTTATTCGATGAATGATGTCATTATGGGCCTCCGTGTCAAACGTGCTGGAGATTACTGTACGTTGAGTTTGCCGCGTTAGAATCACGGTCAATAGTGTCATTTTTCGATGGCAGATGTCGCACGTCAAATAGCTCAAGGCAAGATCTACGTAGTGACCGAGAGATGATCACGTTTGTGAAGCAATCAGCCACANGGCTCTGCTCTCGTTATCTCAACTACTTTGAAGTTTAACTAGGTACATATCTTACACGTTGATGACGGGCGACTAAAGTGGCCAGGCTCGAAGGCTCGACCTGGTCATGTGGGAAGGCCCGGTGATTTCCAAAGTCGAGCTTGGCCAGCATCGCGGGAGTGAAGTACATAATCAATCCCTTGCGAACGAGGGCCGATTTACAGGTGTACTGCTTCCGTTGGCCCTTCCAGCCTGTGATCCGTTAGGCGTGGCCACACCCAGGTTTCTGAGCGAGAACGCGCTGGCCCGTTTGTAGTGCTCCTTCCTCAGCCGGCTGCCCTCGATTTCCTCCAGCACCTCGCGCCGCTCCTCCGCCGTGAGCTCCTCCTTCGGCTCGGCCTGCAGAGTGTCCATTGTCTGAACGTCGCGGATGCACAGATCGGTGCCTTGGATTTGGCGCTTGATCATCAAATCCAGGACATGCCCATCCTTACCGATTCCTTGGGTCAGATCGGCCTGCGGAACGGGTTTGGGTTCGAATAGCAACCTCATGGCCTCTCGATCCGCGATGCAATCGGCGTCCTTTTTGTCAACGACACTCTGCGTGAGCGAGGTCTTGAAAAGCTGCTTGTGATAGATGTTCATCTCGAATGTACCACCAGCAACGAAGCGGTAGACGAAGACGGGTTTCTGCTGCCCCAAGCGATAGACTCGTCCAACGGCCTGCTCTTCCCATAAGGGGTTGAACCCAAAGTCGAATAGTACGACTCGGTTTGCACCCTGCATGTTCAGACCTTGACCACCTGCTCTGGTTGAAATCAGGAGAAGGTCACACTTGCCATTGCGGAACTCCTCCAGGATCGCCAGACGCTTGGGAATGGCGACTTGTCCGTCGATACGTCCAAAGCTGATTCCTTGCTCTCGGAAGAGCTCAGTGAGGTAGTCCAGAGTTGCAAGGCTGTGAGAGAACACTAGTACTCTGTCTTTGGCCGCCCTTGAAAGCATTATGATCTCCAGCAACAGTGCAGTCTTGGCAGACAATTGGGGCAACAAGCTGTCTTCCACCTCCTTGACTAGATCATCCACAGTCGCTTTGTCAAAGCCGAGCGAATACACGTGTGCATCTCCAGGCTCTTCGTTCGCATCTCCTGGGTCTGCGTTGGCGAGCTTTTTGCCGTTCACGGGGGCCACCATCTTGTATTTGAAGCATCGTGGATGGGCAGTCAGGAGTCCAAGGAGCGCGAGCCACGAGAACAACTCCACTTGTGTTACATTTCCGTTGTCATCGATCTTTTTCAATGCGTTCACACAACGACTGTATAGCTCGCTCTGGGATTTCGTCAATGGAACCGTGATGATAAACTCAACTTTAGGCTTCAGGAAGCCACTTAATGCGGTAATGCTTGCTCGATTGACCTTGGGCTCAATCTGCTCCCGTAGAACATGGAGCTTCTTCAGACTTCTGCGTTTTTGATATCGGGTACTTTTGGCACCGATGCCTTCTTCAATTGGTCTACCGTATTGAGAAGAGAATTCGCTCTTGTCACCGAGATAGCCTGGAGCAACCCATGAGATCAACGAATAAATCTCTTGCACATCGTTGCTCATTGGAGTTCCAGTGAGTGCAATTCTGGCCTTGGTTCTGAACCTGGCAGCAATCTTGCTGATACCGGCTGAATCGTTCTTGATATAATGTGCCTCATCAGCAATGACAATGTCTGGGCCATCAAGCAACATCTTTTCTCTGGAATGCAGCTCATCTTCAGGTATCTTTTCCGGCTTAAACAGATGTTGTAGCATGTGGTACCCCACCAAAAGCACACCGCCAGGTTTATACCACGATTTCAGCCGAGCTGTTGATACGCGAGATGAGTCGATCGCATGTATGCCCCCCATCAGGTTACCAGCCCATTGGTCCAGCTCATTGAGCCAGTTTTGAATCAGCGATGACGGGCACATGATCAGAATCCGAGGGTAGCGTTTTCTTTTCGTAACAAGAATTGGCCGTAGATGCTGAGGCAGCTGGTCACGGATGGGAGGGTCAGCTCGTGCTGCCTGAGTAATTGTTGCAAGGACCGTAATGGCTTGCATAGTCTTCCCCATACCCATGGTGTGCGCGAGAAGACATCCACCATCTTCAGTCTGTGCAGTGAGCTCTCTCCACATGAATCTGACGCCCTCGATTTGATGCTCTTTCATCTTGGGGGCGATCTCGGAGGGCACAAAGATGGGAGCTTCATGATCGCGCTTAGCCGGATTGATGAGCAAAGTGGATGAGCCTTCTTCTACCGAAGAAGCAGACTGCAAAGTGCCATTGATATCTGAAGCCAGTAACTTTTGAGACTCCATGGCTTCTTTATAATGATCCCGTCGACGGTGAGCAGTATCCCTGGTTTCTTTCGATTGCAGATTCATCTTTCTTTTTGGTCGACGCTTGACCTTACTCAGATTTTCAGCAGATCTGGCCCCAGAGTCTGTGTCGTCGTCACTAGAGAGAACAATTGTTTTTAATTCCGACTTCTTGTTGAAGAGGCGCGAATCCCTTTTTTTTAGGAGTGGGTCAATCCTGGTCAAGAATAGATGCATTTGTGCCACGTTGTTCAACGGTATTTCTTCCCAATCAATTCGCGGTGGGGATTCGAGAGGCTTCGAATTCTTTGTGAAAGAAGCAGCACTGATGCGAGCTAGCCAAGCCAGCGTCTGGGATTCGCCGGCAGTGATGGATTCGTCGTTATATGGCATGCCATCTTTGAGCCCTTTCAAAGCGTTTTGAATCTTTAATGCCAGATTCGTTTTCGTTTTCCCTAAAACTGTGTATAAGTCATACACCTTTGATCGAAAGTCTGCCCCTGCGTCTCGAAGAGCTTTGATTAGAATGCCATCGATATTCTGCTTCTCTGCAAGCTCTTGATAGTCCCAACCATCGACGACAGAAGCAGTATCATCTGCAGGGGCAGGGAGTGTACTTGAATGCAGGCGATCAGAATTGTGCTTGAGCTGACGAATGCTGGGGTGATTTTCGCTTTCGGATTCATCAGACGACACCAAATTGATAGCTTTCGTACCAGGTCGGTTTTCAGACTTGATGGGCGTGACAGGATCTTCCCGGGTCTTGATCATGCTTGACGTTATTGCGCGTACGCTTGGCAAGCTATCAGCAGTGGAAGGGCATTCTGATTCTTCGCTTCCGAAGCGTGCTGGCGTATGTGCCACGTCTTCTTTCTCTGGCAATGCATCTGACGGCCCATCTGAAACTTCGGAACTGGTGCGGCCGTGCTCGGTTTCTTCGTCAGGCGTGGTGAAAGACTCCTCGTCCGGTGTGGTGAAGGAGTCTTTGTCAGATGTTGAAGAAGTCTCTCGGTGACTCAGGTCGTCATTGAGTGCCTCGTCGAACATCTGATGGTCATTGCCATCTGAATTTGAAGCTTCTACCGGCATCTCACCCACTTGGTGATGTCCGATATCATCAGAGACTGGCATGAAATGGTCTTCTGAATGGCCTGCCTCTACATCAGCAGATGGTTCTTCATGTATACGATCGTTTTTCGGGACGTAGACACTCTTGTTGGCTAAGGCAGCTGTGTTTGCACCTCTATAGTTGGAGACGCGATTGCTAGAGAGAAGGCCGGATGGTTCTTTGTTTCGACGCCAGACCGACATCTTCCAGCGTTGCTCTTCGATGTCTTCTAAGGTGACGTCAAAGACCTGGCACGCAGCTCTCAAAGATACGTCAGTATGCCATTCACCCTCTAGAATCTCACGTCTGAATTTGGTCAAACGCCTTGAAAGATTGGCCACTGTGGAGTTTGCAACACTGAGTAGATCACCACGAAGGGTCTTGCTGTGCTTCATTTGACGCCAGATCTTGCGAGCCGTTCTTTCTTCAAGCCGAGGTAGGTGTCGTTCCCTCCATTGGATTATGTGTTCGTTGATGTACGCGTCCATAATTTCTTCAATGCGATTAGCGTTAAGTAATCTGGAGCTATCCAGTTCCATTTCTTCATCGATTTCGGCTTGTAGGTTCGAGCTGATCACTGACAACTTGTCACCTTCGCTTGAAGCAACCGCAATGCCCTCTGATTCTGGGTTATCGACATATTTGTCAAGTAGGAACGCCCATTCATTTGGCGATCCACCGTACGTATCAGCATCCAGGGTCTTCTCATGATCGGCCCGCTGGCGAGATGCAACAATGTTGGAATTTTGGTGCTCGATGATCATGGATGAGCGTGCGAGGTTGGGCGCTTGTGCACCATCTCGATAAGGTAAAACTTTGATCGCTTCGCGACCGCCACGCTCACATTCGATTTCTTCACTACTCATTAAGAAGTGACGCAGGCGATTTGACACATACCGGCGATCTCCGTCTGGCTTCTGGGAGTGGTAGAATTGGAAGTTATCGTCATCTTCAGGCAACATAGGGTCGTCAATAAAGCTGTCCTCTGGAGGTAGTTCGTGGATGACAGACCCTATCGTTGCAGAGCCAAAGAAGATGTCGTCAACTGGGATCTTGTCATCGCTGAGATACGTTGACAGATTCTTGAGGGGTTGTCCCACAGGTTGCGAGATCGGCTGAGGCAATGGGGTCTGAGCAAGTGTGAGATCTAGGCGACGACGCTTTCGTCCATGATCATCATCAGTGAAAGATTCTCCAGCGCGAACGGCGGTGCCGGACTTGTCTTCGTCTCCTTTGGGGCCATCCAGCGCAGATTGGTCAGGTCTGATGGTGACATTCGACGTTGCATCATCTTGGAGATTAATACCAGTTGTGGGTTTGACAGATTCAATGGTGGTACTGGGTCTTTCCGTACCTCCAGCAGCTGGAGGGGTCACAGAACCTAGATTCGACGATAAGATCAGACCACCAGGCGATGGGTCTGATGTATCTGTCTCATCAGCAGTCGCTTGTACTCTCAGCTTCGCAGACTGATCACGTAGGAAGCGGATGCAATCAATGATACTGCATCTCATGCCCAGACTTCGGATGTTACAGTCCGTGATGAGGAAAGTGAAATCCACGTATTCGAGTAGGACATGTCCGTTGATATCGTTGTCTTCCAGGGTCTGAAGGAAAGGCTGCAAAGGCGGAAGCCTACTATTCGAGCCGATGACTGATGCAGCTCGACTCTGGAAGAATTGCTGCACGTCGCCGACGGACCACTTCTCCGGGTCGCCGTCCAACTTATTATTATCCATCGGTTCACTGCTGATATTGTGCCGTGCGGTAGCGTGTTGTTTAGCATGGGTTAGAAAGTCATTGCAAGTGAGTCACGAGGACTTGAGGTTTCAAATGTGTGGACAATGATGAACCACCTTACGAGTCGAGTAGACCTCTGCAGAAAAGCTTCTCAAAGCTCTGCTCTTAAGATTGTTATGATAGGTGGAAATTAAAATCTGATGTTGGTGGTAAATGCTCACGGTTGATGTGACGCGGCTTCGATGGTGATGAGAATGGTGATGCGTGGCAGTGGTCATATGTCGAAATGGAGTCTCATTAGTTCGTGAATGCGGTGAAAGGAGTGCTGATGCAGCGAGTCACGAGACCTTAGTTCTTCCTGGCAGTGAAGTCTGTGATTTAGAACTATCGAGATGCTACTAGGAGAATGAGTTGTGACGCTTAACCGAAGACATCCAGATCAAGTCGCAATTGCTGGATGAACGTTGACGGCCAGCGACGATGCAATGCAGCGGCTGGGTGACTTGGCCGACGAATCGGCGAGCTACTCCCATGCGCAATCACGTCGATACAAAAACTTGCTGGTGGAACATCAAATGATTGCAAGTGTGAACAAAGTTGCGTTGGCGTTGGAGAGTAGAAGTAAAGGCGATGGAGCGAAGAGAAAAGGACGGGCAGAGGGCCAATTTCAGACACGGATAGACGGGCTGGCTAGCCTAAGGCTCCAATTAAATAACTTGGACATCTGCGCCTGATATGATACAACGGAAAGCGATGCAGCACGATGCGATATGAAACGATATGAAACGGCATATTGCTATGGCGAAGCCTGCCGCAGCACAGGATTGTCTTCAACCTGATATTTCGGGCATCGAATTTGGCGCTACGAGTCGGCGATGGAGCGAGGCGGTGGGCTCGGCCCGTCGGGACGCATTTTCCGCTTGCTCATTCGTTCATTGCGCTTCCGTGTGCGCGTGGCGCAATACAAGCTGGACCTGAGCACTATTGATACTGGCGGCTCAGACGAGTATCTCATTGGCTGCATATGCTTACAAGCCAAAGGTTGAAAATTTATCTTTTCAGTTAGGCACTTACTTTGATAGGTATGTAAGTACGGTAAGTGGCTCTGATGAGGTAATCACGAGGTTGAGTTGCGAGTGCATTGCTCATATCTGTCTGCGTATTGATATTGCACTGTTCAGCAGACTCTGTGCTGCCGTTGCTCCATTGTCGAACCTGACGATTTCCATCCATCTTGTGTTCAGATTAAGAAGAGGGTGATCATGGCCGAAGTGTACTCAAACTATCCTCCACAGCTTTCTGCCTCGGAGCAGAAATACCTGCTCGAAAACCTCAAAGATTGGTCGATCGCTCATGGCCTCGCAGTCCGTCCGCCTCCAACATATGTTCCTGAGGATTTCAATCCAGGGAACGCCCTGGCAGCGAATGCTCCAGTCACTCTATTTCCCAGCTTGTTCCCTAGATCTTGCTTTGAGCAGGCCAAATCGGTCGCCAACGCTTACAATGAGCTCTACTCTGCCATTGCAAGTGACGAATCATGGTTGAAGCAGATCGTCGAAGAGTGAGTAGGATCCGACGTTCTGCGAGTTGTCTTTATGGTCTCGCTTCTTCCAGACTCTTGATTTACTGTCTTTTTTATTGTCAATCTTCCCAACTGCTGGTGTGGCATCTCCTTTGGCTGGTCAACAAAACGCGATCGTTTCGATATGAGAGACTGATTCGCGAATGTTATCTTCAGGCTTGTTGAGATCGATGACTTCATGGCCGGATTATGGAAGGTGCATTTGAAGGTCAAGGAAGAGGGCTACGTCCAGGCAGGTTGATCGTTGTCGTCCCTTTCCCGTGAGACTGCATACTGAACTTTTCACTAGCCACTTTCTTTGGGCCTTTTTCGATCTGACTATATGCTTCATCTTGATCCGACTAAGCCATCCGAGCCGACGGTAAAGCAAGTCGAGTTCAACACGATCGCCTCGTCTTTTGGTGGTTTATCTATCAAGGTTGCCGGTCTCCATCGGTATTTGAATTCCATTGGAGCATATCCTTCCAGCCTCTCTTCGCTATTTAGCAAAGGCACGCTACCTGAAGGCCAATCTGTGCCAGGACTTGCATTGGGAATCGCCAAAGCCCATGAAGCTTACGGGGCCTCGTCTTCACGGAGACCTACTTGCGTGATCTTCCTCGTGCAAGACGCCGAACGGAATGTTTTTGACCAGAGACACTTAGAATTTGAAGTTGTTGAGAAGCACGGCATTCCGACATTCCGCCTGCCATGGACCAAGGTGTTACAGCAAACCAAGACGGACGCTGAACGGAAGCTAGTCTACATTCCACCTCATCGTCCTGAAACCGAATTCGAGGTCAGCGTGGTGTACTTTAGAGCGGGATATGCACCTTCAGAGTACAACGGCCAAGCCGATTGGGATGCCCGTTTGCACATTGAGAGAAGTGCTGCTATCAAATGCCCCAACATCCTTACCCATCTCGCAGGGACAAAGAAAGTCCAACAAGTTCTGGCTACTCCAAACTCACCCCATCTTGCTCGCTTTCTGAAGGACCGAGCTCAGGCCGAGGCGGTCCTGAAGACGTTTGCACCGATCTACCCGATGGATAAAAGTGCAGCGGGGCAAGAAGCTCGAACGCTCGCGGAAAACCCAGAGAGTGCAGCTCGTTATGTGCTCAAACCACAACGAGAAGGTGGAGGCAACAACATATATCGCAAGGATATTCCCGAATTTCTGAAGACACTGCCGGAGCAGCAATGGCCGGCTTACATTTTGATGGAGATGATTGAGCCACCGTCACAGAACAACGTCGTTTTGAGGAATGGCGAGGTACAGGATGGCAACGTGATCTGCGAACTGGGAGTCTACGGAGCCTGTTTGTGGAAGAATGGCACCGCAGATGGCCAGCGTGAGATCCTTCACAACGACCACGCTCCTTACCTACTACGGACAAAAGGTTCGGGTGTATCAGAAGGCGGCGTAGCAACAGTAAGTCGATTCCCTGCAAAAAGCCACGGCCGAGACTGACATCTTCAAAGGGTTACAGCGCATTGGACAGCGTGCTTCTCATAGACGAATAGATCAATCACTTGCAGGAAAATGAAGGCCTTCTTTGTGCTTTGTTCCGAAGCATTCCCCCACCCCCCACTTTGATGCATCCTTCGCTTACGCCTGGATGTGCGAGAATGCTTGATTCAACGAAATACCACTCGGTAGTGAGCATTAACTACCCATTGCACTCGCAGCGACCTGCGACCTATCAAACAAGCAAGATAAGGCCACATGCCAAGCTGATGCCAAACTTGCACCACGTACCAAAGACAGCTTCCTGATTGGGCTCGCTCGGGGCGCTAGGCGCGTCGATCATTGTAACTCTAGTTTGATGCTTAAGTCCAACCAGGCAAGTCATCCGCCCGTGCATTCGCCTCGCCTGGCTTCATGTTATGTTTGACCGACAACCAGAGATTAGAGATGTAACATCGTGCCACTGTCTGACCCATAAACGAGCGGATCAGGCCGATGCTGGGCCTCTTAGCAGTGAGTATATGAATGAGATGAACCCGTACTCTAGTTCAGTTCTGCTTTACGTCTCCTCTGTCATCAATCACCGTAAGATATCAGCCCTCAATACCTGATCGAAAAACAATGGCAGCTGTGAAGATCGTCGGCCTGGCCGGCCTGCTACAGGGCGTGTCAGCCTGGGGTACTCTGGGCCACGAGACCGTTGCATATGTGGCTCAGAACTTCATCAAGGACAGCACCGTGTCCTGGGCGCAGAACATCCTCTCGGATACAAGTGATGACTACCTGGCCAGCATTGCCCCATGGGCGGACTCCTACCGGTACACTGCNGCAGGCAAGTACTCAGCACCCTACCACTTCATCGATGCGAACGACAGCCCACCCAGCTCGTGCGATGTGAACTACGAGAGAGATTGCCCTGCCGAAGGGTGCTCCATCAGCGCCATCGCCAACTACACTCAGCGGGTGAACGACGGCCGCCTCTCGGCCGAGCACACCAAGGAGGCGCTGGAGTTCCTGGTGCACTTCCTCGGCGACATCACCCAGCCGCTGCACGACGAGGCCTACGAGGTGGGCGGCAACGACGTCGACGTCACTTTCGACGGCACCTCGACCAACCTGCACCACATCTGGGACACCAACATGCCAGAGCAACTGCGTGGCGGCTACTCGCTGTCGGTCGCCCAGGACTGGGCGTCCGACCTGACGACGGACATCAACAGTGGCAAGTACTCCTCCCAGGCCGCCTCGTGGATCTCCGGCGACAGCATTTCGGATGCGATCACCTCGGCCACCCGCTGGGCCAGCGATGCCAATGCCTACGTCTGCTCGACCGTGGCGCCCAATGGCTTCAGCACCCTGGAGTCTGGCGATCTGTACCCGTCCTACTACGACAGCGCCATCGATGTCATCGAGCTGCAGATCGCCAAGGGAGGCTACAGGCTTGCCAACTGGCTGGACCAGCTGGCCGACGCTGACTCCAAGCGTAAGAGGTCGCCCATTATGGCCAGAGGTGTTTCAAATGCCCTCCCCTTTCCTGAGCCCATTGCTGCCCCAAGCCCCAAGAAGCTTACTCGCGCCATGCTGGCCAGGAGGGCTGTCGGATGGGGTTGCAGCCACGAGCACTAAGGAAGCAAACGTTGAGCTTAGCAGAGGAGTTGTTGTCTTATGAGTGGTAGGTCTTGATGAGGGAATGAATGATGAGTTAAAGCATGACGGGAAGGTCTGGGGCGTTGTGTTTAGTGGCCGTTTCAACTGGATTGAGACGTTGATATCATAGGGCACCGTAGGCCAGTTTGTCGCGGTTTGAAAGCTTAGTCGCAGAGAGAAGATACTGTTCATGAAGACATAGCATACAATAAACGAAAATCGCCGAGACAAATCCTCGATCTGTTCTACTTATGACAATTGCAAATCGAGTTATATGCGCCGTGTAAACCATGTCCCCAATCTCTGCAACCATTCAATAACTAGGAGGAATCGCCGAGCATGATATGAGGTTTGATAATTTGGTATTGGGTTTAGAAATATAAAAATATACTCAAGACAGTTTTATCGATCAGTGCCGTTCAGATATTGGACATATGCCTTGGGCTGTCCAAAGTCTAAGCAGCCAGATCTCTAGTTCAAACATGACCTGGTTTCCCATGTCTTTATTGAGAGTCTTGGCCCGCCAGCGGTGACCAAGACGTCTGTCAGTCGTTCGCCTCAAGTGGAAGCTTGAGAGGACTGGCGACCGCATTCAGGGGTGTATACTCGCCAAGACGGCGATCCAACCATGAACCAACTGATTGTGGGAGGTGTTTTGAAGGAAGCGCTCTTCAATATTCTCAAATTAAGCCATCATTCAGCGTCTCATTTCTATCCGACTCTTCACGACTTGAAGCTGTTTCACGACTTGAAGCTGTCCTTCTGGCTTTGCGCGCTGGCGCTAGTAGGTAGGATTCCCTTGCTCTTGTCATTCGACTTGCCCTGCCAAGTCTTTGCGAGTGCGTAGACCAGTCCACTGACGAAGCCCACGAAGATAGCGCTCACACTGCCAAACGTGACAGGGGCGTCAAAGAAGATCAAACCAGAAATGGCGACGGGCAATTTGTTGATGGCGCCGACCATAGAGTAAGTAGTGGAGGAAGTGACTCGAACGCACCACGCAGAGGTGTAGGAAATGAAGATTGAAGACAGGCCGGAAATGATCATGGTGATGATGATCTTGTTTCGGCTCTCGATAGGGAAGTTGCGGCCAACATTTGCTGCGGACCAGTCTTCCACGAAAAGGGAGCATACCAAAAGCACCGGAATCGACAACAGGTTGTTGTAATACATGGCTAATTTCAATCAGTACTGGATTCGCTCATAATAGTGCAGCTGCGCGTATCAAATACTTACTGTCGAAATCCTTGAAGTTAGTAAGCTTAATGCGCTTTCTCATGCCCAGAACATACGTTGCCGAGCAAATGCAGTTCACCATCATCCAGAAATAGCCGGCGTTAAGAGATGCAACTTGGTCGTTTGCTGCCAGGCCTGCAGCACCTGCACTGTGGCTTGAAAGCGCGTGTTGAATATCTGCCCAAGCAGCGATGACAGAGCTGAGAACCATGAGACCAAATGACAAGAGTGCCATGCCTGTGACGGATCCACCAAACCACAAAACTTCACCGTATGCAATCAAGATGATCGTCAGATTTTTGAAGATGGTGTACACAGGAATGCTGAGAGCAGCGATTGCCTTTGTCGATGTGTAGATCATGCCAATGAGGAGAAGCGTGATGGGAAACCATTTCCGAGCTTCATCGGTATTGAAATCGCGGTAGGAGATTACGTTGGTGGCCTTTAATGTGCCAATTGCAGCAATGCATACAATGGCCTAGAATCATTGAGAAGGATTAGCGATTGAAGTGACCAAAGGTGGGGATGAAGCATACCTGTACGGCCAAGAGGAAGAAATTAAGATTGTAAGCTCCGCTCAAGATATATTTGTTCGTGACAGTCATTGTGATACTGCTGGCACAGTACGACAAGATACTGAGAAGTGGGCCGTTGGCTGTGCTGACGGGTGGTGCAGGTGGAGATCTTGGTGACGAGGCAGCCGCAGGTGCGAAGTTATCCCCCGTCCCCTTCTCGCCCATCTCAATAGCATAATCATGCTTCTTGTCGCTCGCCATCCTGTCGTATTTTCGAGAGGGATCAATTGGTGATGCTGAACGAGATGATGATTTGGCAGTTGCGGATGCGGATGGGCGTGCCCAGCTGAAGTTCCGAGGCTGGCCTGGACGCAGAGCGCCGAGCGAAACGGCAGGACCTACGAAGGTGGTTATGGTGACTTATTTTGATGCGCAAGCGAGTGCGCGGCCGGGGCAAGAAACGTGTATTGTACAGAAAAATGAACGCGAGGACAAAGAATGAGAAAAGGGAATTGGGCGGCCGAAGTAAGGAGACACTTTTTGGAGATGCGCAGCCACCTTCCCTCTGCTCCCCCAAGGGTCATTGGGAGATTATCGCCGGGTAGATCCGATAAACCCTGCATTCCGATGTGATACGCGTCCAGTATACGAGGCATTCTAATTTTGTTTTATCGCTGATGAAAACTGCAGTACCTGTATTTACTTGTAGTCGCCGAAGAGTCTTGTCTATGTATGCAACCTCGTGTGCGTCTGCAATATCGCTAGACTTCCCAGGTGGATGCGAAGGCTTATCGACGCAACGCATGTGAAGTGCACGCGAAGTCTGCTCGCTCTAATTCTCCATGTGGGCCCAGGGGTCAAGATTGAGTGCTGTAGGGGTCCAGAGGAATTTCCGTATCCAGTCGTCCATGTTAAGTGAGTTCGTGAACGTTTCGTATAAGCTTTCTTAGACACCAACCAACCTTTCCACCTTGGTACCTACCTATTCGCAAACCTCCGTACACTCGCCTCAACAATCGCCATGGCTACCATCGACCATAAGGTAGCCGCCGTCTTGGACCATAAACGAGACCCCACATCCGACGACGAGGACGACCTTATTGCCGAACTCGAAGATGACGACTCGCTCATGCCCGGTTTCCGCGAGCAGCGTCTGCAGCAACTGCACTCTGAATATCAGCGAATCCAGACACTGAAGTCTCAACCCGGTCATGGTATCTACCAAACAATCAAAGACGAGAAGGAGCTCATGGACATCACCACATCCACCAAACTATGCGTGGTTCACTTCATGAAACCCGACTTCAATCGGTGTAGAATCATGGATGGCAAACTCGAGAGCTTGGCCGAGAAACATTGGGATACACGGTTCGTAGGAATTGATGTCGAGAATGCACCCTTCCTGGTTGTGAAGCTCGGTGTTCAGGTGTTGCCTTGTGTTATCTCTTTTGTGGAAGGACAAGGCGTGGACCGAATTGTGGGCTTTGAAGGTATTGGAAGAGGCGGAGACAGAATTACGGCCAGAGAGGTTGAGGAGAGATTGCTTGCCTCGGGCGTCTTGATCAGGGCCAAGATGGTGGATCAAGAGGCCACTGCATTACAGAGGCGTAAGAAGGAGGAAGAGGAGGCTGCGGCAATCGATGATGATGACTGGGACTAGATTAGCTCTCGAGGTAATCGAAATCCTCGGTCTCTCCCCAAACGTCGGCCACTAATGACCTGAGCTGGAAAGAGCAATGTCATGACCAACCACATTGGAATTCTACCGTCATGATGCAAGTACAGGACACAATGTCGTCTGACTGCTCTTGTCCTGTTTGACCTCTATCTCCAGGGAAACTACACCTCCCCTGTCAGCTCTCTAAGCGCTTCAAAACCATACCAATGTCTCTCACTCTACAAATACCAGCATCTGCAAGCTCCAGCCACATCGCCTATTATTCGCTGCGATCGGGGCCAAGACCTTGTGAAAGTCGCCCGTCATTCATCCAAACCACTCCTCTGAGCCGTACGGTGTTGGCAACGGGACCTTGAAGCCCTCTATCTTGCGCGAATCCACGCTCGCATCCATCATCGTCCGTTGACCACGCACGACAGTACAACCTTCTTTAAACCCGCAATGGCATCTACGGATAATGGCGCCACAGCTGCCGACAAGGCCAAAGCCAGGTCGGCCTCAGACTTGGTGAAGAAACCCATAGAGAAATCCTCTGCAATTTTGAAGAAAAAAAGCTCTTCTGCACCATCCAACGACTGGAAGAGTTCTAAGGACCGCAGACCTACCGTAGCTCCGATTGGAGTGGATGCCTCGGCCTCCTTGTCGTCATCTGCGTCTTCTTCATCAGAAGCACTGCTTTCTTTAGCCAGCAAAAAGGACCAGTCGGTCCCAACCAGTGCTGTAAAGCCTGCTGAAGACTCCACTCCAAAATCGGAAAAGCCATCAGTTGCCTCTGGCGTTGCACCGGACTCCAAACCACCAGACGTCGAAAAGTCTACGGCAGCCAAGCCGCCAGGACCTATCAAGTCCCAACCTGCGCCGTCTGCCAATCGAAAGGTTTCTGCAGTCTCGGCTCGAGCCTCTCGCAAGGAGTCCAATACCGACAAGCCCGTTCCGGTAGCTAAAGAGAGAAAAATTACCATCGACATGACCCAGAAGCCTAGGCGATCGCTGCGAGGGAGGTTCGCAAACAAGCTCCGACGTTTGATAGATCGACTAGAGGGAAACAAGCAGAAAGCCAGCAAAGGCAGCGCTGCTGCCAAAGGCTTGGATGGCGAGTGTGACGATACTTACGTATACACTGCACGCGCCTGAATGAGAGAGACATCCTATGAGAAGGAAATGGTGAAATGTTGAGATCTGACCTATGAAAGGCGCTGTGTTGGACATGGCGACTCTACGGTTCCCTATTGTTGTTACCGCTGTGGGCCACCACCTAATCAAATAATGACATTCCCTAGCCTCAAATGAATTGCTCGACAAAGAAGTCTGGCCAGTCCAAAGTCGACAATTTTGCATCAAGTCTTTTACTAATTACTATTGTTGCCAAATCGATCGCTATCTCGCAACAAAGATCTCATTGCTGTGGTTTTCCCGAAATTTGATGATTTTCTAAGCACCAACTTACGTCCTGTAGTCACCGTTGATGGTAACGTACTCGTGGCTCAAGTCACATGTCCAGTAGACACATTCTTCCACGTTGCCTTCGCCAGCGGTGCTGCCATCAACATCTTCCAAGCGGACGAGAATCTCTAGATCCTCCATCTCTAGGATTTGGGCTGCCCGCGCTTCATCAACCGCTTCTGGCTCGCCTTTAACTAACAGCTTCAGCTCTTCGCTACCGTCAGTAGGAATGAATGACACGGAGGTCTTGCTGGGCACAACTTGATCAGCTTCTTTGCCGTCAACAAGAGGAACTTCCAGTTCAGCAGCGCCCATGATACCTGGCGCATATCCAATGGCGCACAGGATTCGGCCCCAGTTAGCATCTTTGCCATATAGAGCGGTTTTGACGAGAGAAGAGCGAGCGATCGAGGCTGCAGCACGCTTGGCAGTAACCCAACCACCATTATCAATGTGTGCCTGAACGCGGATGGTGACGAATTTGGTAGCGCCCTCCCCATCCCGCACGACAAGCTTGGCGAGGTCAGTCATGAAATCATTCAGAATGGTTCGGAATGTTGCCAGATCGGCACCTGAGTCTGTCTCGGCCTGCGATGTAGAAGGAAGAGAGATCGGCTTGGCGGAAGCAGGGGCTGCTGCACCATTGGCGAGAACAGCAATGGTGTCGTTAGTGCTGGTATCACCATCGATGGAGATGCAGTTGAAGCTTTTTTCTGCAGAGCTAGAGAGCACATCACGAAGAGCAGAGGGTTCAATGCTTGCGTCCGTGCAGACAACGCCTAGCAATGTACCCATATTGGGGTGAATCATTCCCGCGCCTTTGGTCGTGCCAGCGATTGTGTAGGTCGTCTCAGGGTGCGACGGCAGCGTAAAGGTACGGGAGAGGAGCTTGGGGAAGGTGTCAGTGGTGCAGATTGCTGCCGCAGCACGTAGCCAGTGCGCATGGGTGTTTCCCAGGGCCGACGAAGCCTTTGGAAGGGCGGACAGGATCTTTGACATTGGCAGACGTTGGCCGATCACACCAGTGCTCATGACCAGCGTAGAAGGGGCTGAGGAGCCACCGGCAGACGACCCTTGGATCGGTGCGAGAAGATCATCTGCTGTCTTGGACATTTCTACAGCGTCCTGTTTACCACCCTCTCCTGTGACAGCATTGGCGCAGCCTGAGTTGATAACGACGCCACGGAATCCACTGCCGGGTCCTGCAGGTCGAGAAGAAGAGTTATCGAGTAATAAATCACGAGAAACCTGGACAGGTGCTGCCTTAAAGATGTTACGAGTGAAAACTGCTGCGGCTGTGGCTGGCCTTTCTGAGGCGATCAATGTGACGTCGTCATACTTTGTGTTGCTGGCTTTGACTCCCGCATGGGCGGTACCCGCAAGAAAGCCTTTGGGATAAGAACCTTCAGTTGGAACATATTTTTGCTTGGCCTGAGGAACGGCGCGCTCTGCGGGTGCCGAATACGCTCGCAACTGTTGTTGGAGCGCTCGGCTATGTTGTAGCAGCTTCATGGTGGATGGCCGGTTGCTCAGACCGCTCGATATAGTGAAGAAGACCACCAACGCGTCTGGGCGAATGTTGTTGCTTTGGTTGGGTTAGGTAGAAGGGAGAAGATTGGTCCTATGCGGCTCTGAGACAATAATACTCAATGCCACTGTCACGCCCTGTAGTTGATGTGTCTTGTGTGACTGAACTTTTTCACGACCTCTGATTCAGACTCAATGGCAGTCGCAGTCGGGCCCAGAAATGGTATCAGCGTAACTCCGATAATGCCGCCACAGCCTATCGATAAGAGGATATCTGCGCTGAGTCATTATGAAATTATCGGCTGTACCCCCCGCTTGGCTTGCATCAGCGGGGTCTCTGATTGATTTCGAAGCGGTTATCGATCTCTGTAAATATTTCGCTTCAACGTTTCTACCTCTGAAATCACTCCATCATCTCAAACATCGTCCATTGGACGCTAAAGCACAGTTGAAGATGGTTTTAGCCAAGAGCAAGAATGCCGTTGGGCTGGGCAATAGCCTTATGAACGACCGTTTCGGCAAGGGCAGAAGTAACATGCACCGTGGAAATGCGAAACAAGGCGCGATTCGACGAACCGATCAATTTGGCAATGAGTACCTTACAAACAACAAGCAAGAGGCCGACTGGGTGAAGATGCGATCCGTAACCGAACAGGGTGCTCTCGACGAGTTCTTGAGTACTGCAGAGTTGGCTGGTACAGATTTCACGGCCGAGAAGATGAACAACGTGAAGATTATTCATACCGATCAGAAGAATCCTTATCTTTTGAGCAGAGAAGAGGAAAGAGGAGTAGTGAAGAAAATGAACGCCAAGAGAGCCAGATTGACTGTCCCACGACGTCCTGCCTGGGACGAGAACACCACACCCGCAGAGTTGGATGAACGTGAGAGAGCAAGTCTGCTACAATGGCGAAGAGGGCTTGCTGAACTTCAAGAGGTCGATGATCTGCTTATGACACCCTTCGAACGGAATATTGAGGTCTGGAGGCAATTATGGAGAGTGATCGAAAGATCAGATCTCGTCGTTCAGATCGTTGATGCTCGCAACCCGCTTTTGTTCAGGTCTGACGATCTAGACAACTACGTGAAGGAGGTCTCCCCAAAGAAACGGAATCTTTTACTCATCAATAAAGCCGATATGATGACGCTGGAGCAGAGGACAGCTTGGGCGGAATATTTGGTGAGCGCGGGTATCAACTTCAGATTCTTCTCGGCAGAGCTTGCGAAGGAAATGAACGAAGCCTTGGAAAGCTCCAGCGAAGGCTCCTCTGATGATGGTGACGACGAAGAGGGGTCCATCGCTGATAGCACCAAAGATGATGTAGAGCAAGAGCTCGGTGATGACGTCAATGAGCTGACCAGAGAAGCTCGCGAAATCGACTTACAGGAACGCAAAGACGAGGATGCACATTGGACAGACGAAGAGAGCAACCCCAACGCACCCCCCAAAGTGGAGGGTGTGCCGCTTTCGATTGAGGAACAGACCCGGATCCTTACGACGCACGATCTCGAGGCTCTATTCCTTGAACACTCACCAGAAATATCATCATCAGACCCTTCAGATCCCCTGAGGAAGACATCAATTGGACTTGTAGGATACCCCAATGTTGGTAAATCATCCACCATCAACGCTCTACTTGGTGCGAAGAAGGTCTCAGTCTCTGCCACACCCGGGAAAACAAAGCACTTCCAGACAATTCACCTGAGCGAAAAAGTCATCCTATGCGATTGCCCTGGTCTCGTCTTTCCCAATTTCGCCACAACCAAGGCTGAGCTTGTATGCAGTGGTGTCCTACCAATCGATCAGCTACGCGAATACTCTGGGCCAGCTGGCTTGGTGGCTCGTCGTATTCCACAAGCGTTCTTGGAAGCTGTGTACGGTATGCCTATCAGAACGCGACCCTTAGAAGAGGGTGGCACTGGCATTCCTACTGGTGAAGAATTGATGCGTGCTCATGCAAGAGCTCGTGGCTTTTTCACCACTGGAAAAGGCACACCAGATGAGAGTCGAGCTGCCAGACTTGTACTCAAGGACTATGTCAAGGGCAAGCTTTTATATGTACACCCACCTCCTTCAGACCCGCCAATTGATGGGCAGGAGTTTAACAGGGGCCTCTATGATATCGACCATCTCCCAGAGAAGCGACGGGCAGCGGCTGCAGCGGCTGCTGAAGCTGCAATCAACGACACGGACGACCCTTCGTTGATGGATGATCCTGCCATTGTTCCCATGCCTCGACCACAAGGCGGGAAGGGCGCGCAGCTGGACAAGAACTTCTTTGGGCCAGGTGGGAAAGGTGGAAGGGTTGTGCAACCTTTCCATTACAAATACACAGAGCAAGGCAAGGACAAACAGCTTTCTGGTAGAAAGCTCAAGGCTGTTGTGGCTATGGAGAAGGGCGTCGACCCGAGTGAGCTGAAAGGCGGCAAGAAGCACTTCAAAGCGAACAAAAGAGGGAAGCATCGCACAGAACACCCTGACGATGATTGAGGGTTGATGCTTAAATCATGGTGATCTAGTATACCTAGTTATGGTCGAAATGATTCTTTCTCGAAGTCCTGGCCCATAGAGTTCGCTCCTTTTTGAATGAAAATTTTGCGAATCCTTATTTTTCACCTATACAGTGTGAAGGTTGATATATGACCAAAATTACGATTTGTATCGCAGGTGACTCGGACGTGAGCCAGCGACAGGAGGTAGACTCACTCTGAGAGGGACCAAGCCTGGGCTCGATGTGACATGGCTCAAAATTGTCACTAACCGTATTCGCGATGGCACGACCATTAGGTTGGGCTTCGTCGCATAAGGGCAGACTTAATTCTTATCACCTAAATTACGGCATAAGAGTAAAGCGCCAGAAATTTCATCCAGACCAACTGTTGAACAGATGACAAACATGAATATTGTCTATTGAAATAGAATCTACCTAGGTAATATTGTAAAGGGGTATGGTAGAGGCCCTCCGATTGGGCGATGTGTGAGGTTCATGAACGGAACGGACCGGTCAAACCTTATCTGAATGCTTGGTTGGACGGAAGAGCGGCGCGGTTGCCCTGCACACTACAGATACACTCTCTACGGGGGTGCCAGTGCAGATTGTCCCTGGGCTCATACCCCTCGGCCCAATACCTGGTAATAAGCTGCCCATTTCTGTTTGATAATCAAAGTCGATGTTTTGGATTATACTGCATCGCATTGCCTCTACAACTCTCAACTCGTATCTTGGGCGTACAGAACGGCATCTTGCTTGAACGAACTACCACTCCATTTCACGATTTGGCTACATCATAGTTCGTAGGACCCGGGCAATAACCGTTTTGGTGCATCGCAATTACATGTATTTGGCTGCAACGGCCCAGGAGAGTCGATGGCAGTCTTGGAGCAGAGCTGGGTATGCCCTCAATCTTCTCCCATGACCGAACTGAATCCTTGAAGCTTTCTTTGCTTCCTATATTGCTTTTGATCACAAAAACAACATCGCTGACAAAGACGCATTGCGTCGCTCTCACAGGTAAAAGTCCAGGAGAAAACATTCGGCAAATGTACGCACGTACCCAACAAGATCAGAGTGGATGCAAGATGAGATACAATGATGAAGAGGAGGGCTGACTTGCGTCTTTTCTCCAGGGCTGAATACGAAGCTCGTCAAACGTGACATTGCTGTCACTGACCTCGTCACCGACCTTTCCGATGGCGTTGTCCTCATTCACCTCCTCGAAATCCTTTCCAACGACTCGCTCGGCCGATATGCCGCCAGGCCCAAGCTGAGGGTCCAGCGCTTCGAAAATTCCAACATCGCCCTCGATTTCATCAAAGCGCGGAAAATCCAGTTGACCAATATCGGCGCTGAGGATATCGTTGATGGGAACCGAAAGATCATTCTAGGTTTGATATGGACATTGATTTTGCGATTCACCATCAGTGATATCAATGCCGAGGGCTTAAGTGCAAGGGAAGGTCTTCTGCTATGGTGCCAGAGAAAGACGGCATGTTACGAGGGGGTGGAGGTTAGGGACTTTAGCACGAGCTGGAATGACGGGCTCGCCTTTTGTGCCTTGCTTGATATCCACCGGCCGGATCTGATAGACTATGATCAGCTCGACAAGTCAGATCACAAGGGGAATATGCAGCTTGCGTTCGATATCGCGAGCAAGGAGATTGGGATACCCGACCTGCTCGATGTGGAGGACGTCTGCGATGTCGCCAAGCCAGACGAACGTTCGCTGATGACATACATCGCTTACTGGTTCCATGCCTTTTCACAGATGGAGAAAGTTGAGAATGCAGGTCGCAGAGTGGAAAAGTTCGTCAACAACATGCACGGCGCATGGGAGATGCAGAACAATTTCGAGAAGCGAATGCGGGAGCTACTTCGTTTGATCACCGAGCAACAAAAGGTCTGGCAGGATGCTACATTTGACGGTACCTACACCGAGGCAAAGCAACAGGCATTTCAATTCACAGCTTGGAAGAGAAGGGACAAACGAGCTTGGGTTGCTGAGAAGTCTGACCTTGCAGGTCTGCTTGGAAACATCAAAACTAAGTTGAGCACCTATAGACTGCGACCTTACGAGCCACCGACAGAGCTCTCGCTCGATTCTTCAGAGGCTGCCTGGCAAAGCTTGATGAAGGCTGAGCGAGAAAGGAGCAATGTGATCAACACCAAGATTCGTGACATCAAGAATGATCTGCGGCGCTCATTTGCTGATAAGGCTAATGACTTTGCATTGGCATTAAGCACGATCGGCGCTTCGATATCTGGTCTGGAGGGTGAGGTCGATGACCAATTGCAGCATACCAAACAGATCTCGAACAACCTGCCACCACTTGACCAGTACCTCAAGATAATCGAGCGACTTGACGAGCAGTGTGAGGAGGCCAATATTGAGGAGAACGACTACACCACATATACTTATGACGAACTCGTGTATGAACTGGGATTGGTCAAAAGCTCGGTACAGAAAAAATTGGCATTCCTCGAGAACCAGATGGTCGCTCGTAATATGACGAACCTCACACCGATTCAACTGGAAGAGTTCGAATCCGTCTTCCGACACTTCGATCGTGATCTTTCTAATTCGCTACAAGAACTGGAGTTTTCTGCTGCCCTCGCCTCGCTCGGCCTTGTCTATGACGAACGCGAGATGCACGAACGCTTTCTGGAAGTGGCTGGTCACACTGGAAGCGTCAGTTTCGAGCAGTTCATTCGGTTCATGGTTGACGTGACAGAAGATCAAAACACCGCAGAACAGGTGTTTGAGAGTTTCAGAGAAGTGGCGGATGGGAAACCGTATGTCACGGAACTGGACCTGACCCACAGTCTTATTCCGGAGGAAGTGGTTCAAGAATTGATCCAGAGCATGCCAGCCCACAAGGGTCCAGACTTGCAGGAAGACCGCGATCTTCCTAAGTATGACTACGTGCAGTTTATGGAACGGTATTTAAGCGCAGCGCACAAGGACAGCGCTAACGGCAGAGTGGAAGAGCTTCAAGACGATCAAGATAACTAGAGATTGTCACCGATCTACCTCTAGCATTGGCTGGGTGCTCTGTGAGATTGCAAAGGATATCCTCAATGCTTGGCGTTTTGGATGCTCTTGAGAAGTTGCAAATGATTCAGCGACTTTAGAAGTAATTCCAGACATTGATGGAATAGCATCGTTCAGTGTTAATTAATATATGATCGCTGCTTTGTCGGCGGTATTACAGTCCAGTTTCTAGTCCGATTCCTTCTTCGAGGCTCTAGCTCCCGGTTTGGTGAGCAAGAGAGTACGGGACTTCGGCATGGCGTGCTGGCATCCTCAAAGCCGCAATTCGTTGACAAGTGGTAAGGTTTGTGTCTTGTGTTCCAGAACAGACAACCACCCTTTTAGATGTCTCCTGATAAACGAGGCTTGTGCAAGGTAGACCTTGTTGGCACTATAGACCTCACGAATCAAGAGTGTGGGCAAGATAGCATTCGTATGCCGTAGTTGGACTCGCTCCCCAAGCTGGACAGCAATGATGCACCAATGGCGCAATATCCCTGGCCGACACGCGATACCTCGCCAAGCTGTCAACATTGCTCGAGAGCATTCATGGATACCTCGTGCGTGTCTTGAATTTGCGCCACCTGGTGGATTGACAAGCGAACTATCAACAGCCCTACGCGCAATGCTCCACACCGAGATCGGATACCCGGATCTCTTCACATCTATATCAATTCACGATGCCGTCCCAGGACAGCTATGCGTTGAAGGTGCGTATTGCTTATGCTAATCATGGCACTGCTTGATCATCAGCCTAGCAAGGCTGTAGCCTCATTGGCCACGCCTGTTGACAACGATGCTACCTCATCATCTCTGGATGCTGGTGGCCTGGACTACGAGGCAAGGAAAGATGCAAAGGAGAATCTATGGATCCGTTTCATGACAGTCCTTCACTGGTATCCTCGCGATATGCCAAGCGAAGAGAAGCGGTTGATCTTGAAGCTTGATCTGAGCATTCTCATATTCGGATGTCTGTCGTTCTTCACCAAGTATCTTGACCAGCAGTCTATCACCAATGCATATGTTAGGTTGGTGCACGCTTGAAAGTTGATTGCATTGTTCTTCGCTAACAATATTTAACAGCGGTATGCGAGAAGATCTGGGATTCAAGGGAAATCAGCTGAACTATGTTACGGCAACGTTTTGGGCCTCATACTGCGCCTTTATGATTCCTGCCTGCTATTTCATGACCCACTACAAAGCAAACATCGTGCTTCCATTGCTTGAGGTCGGATGGGCCCTCTCTACTTTTGGCCTGGCTTGGGCACCGAACGTCTCGACGGTGTATGCTATGCGCTTCTTTACTGGCTTATTCGAGTGCTGCTCCTTTACTGGCACCATCTATGTCATTGGCTCTTGGTACAAGCCAAGTGAGATAGGACGAAGGGTCTCGTTGTTCTTCATCGCCAGTCCATTAGGAACCATGTTTGCTGGTTACCTACAAGCAGCTGCGTACAAAAACCTGCACGGTGTGCATGGTCTGGAAGGCTGGAGGTGAGGAGTTCATGGTAATATGCTGTCTTGAATTATTACTCACGCCTGGAGCAGGTGGTTGTTTATCGTCGACTTTATCATCACGTTGCCGATTGCGCTGCTGTAAGTAACCAAGTACAGTGCCTTAAGACACACAGCTGATCTTTGCCAGGGGCTTTTTCGTGTTCCCAGATGTGCCTACTCGGAGCAAACCACGTGTGCTAACACCATCAGAGCACCACCAAGCCCAGCAGCGCGTGCTCGGTCTGACCGCCCCGCCTCGTCTCAATCTTTCGTGGGATATCTTCAAGCGAGTTTTTACGCGCTGGCATTGGTATGTCTTCGTTTTGCAGTGGAGTTTGATGGATCAGAATTTTGCACCATATTCAACGCCATTTTCGCTCTATCTCAAAGCAAATAGCGACATATACTCTGTCGTGAGGATCAACACATTACCTACCATTGCTACGGCTATCAGCATCGTGGCTGCATTCGGCGCCGGATTGATAGCCGACAAGACTGGCCGTTTCTGGATCCCAACTACGGCAGTGACCATACCAGTCCTGATTGGTGTCATTTTACTCGTAGTCTGGGATGTTGGCGAGTCTGGCCGACTCGCAGCGTTCATCATCACTGGATTTGAAGGAGGTACGTGGACGCACATTCGTCCATTCGTAGACCGCAACGCTGACTGTCTATAGCTGTGAGCCCGATGACAATGAGTTGGGCCTCTGTAGTGATGGCTGGTGATGCAGAGGAACGCGCTGTTGTGACAGCCAGCATGAATGCTATCGGACAGGGGATCGCAGCAGGGACACAGGTGGTGCAATGGCCAGCAACTGGTGCGCCAGACTTCCGTTCTGGCTTTAGAAGCGCTCTCGGGACGGTCATTGGGCAGTTTTTCGTCATCTTCGTGATATTATACTTGAGCAGAAGGGAGAGCAAGGAGAAGAAGGCCAGGGCTGAGCACAACGTCTATGATGATGAGAAAGGCTTGGAGATCCGGTGAATTTCAGCGGTGCTAAATACGTTCGGATCCGTTAAGACACATGTTATAGTGAGCATGATAAAGGAGGCGAAATAATCGCTGTTCCTCAAGAAACTTCTCGAGATTTGCTTTGTCAGGCGTAAGTCAGATGACAAGACCAATCCAAGGACAAGACCGCATCTCATGTCGAGTTTCATGTTCGTTGCATTTATCACAATTCTCAGACGACAATCTGCCCAATTGTCTGATAATATCGGTCCGGTTGGTGTAGCCCCAGCCCCGATCATATCTTATCTACAACCATCGCCCATCGCTAGCGCATTTATAAATTGCGATAAAAATAAAGCTGTAGTTTCATACAGCCAATGGGCCATCGCCAATAATTGCTTATTGTGTCGCATTGGTGATGGAAGAAACGCGACTACTCAATTATCGGCTATCACTGGCGTTGGTAGGATCTTCTGTGCAAGTGACTATCCATAAAAATCTCAGTTTGATGGGAACGCAGTCTGGAATTTGATTGCGCCGGTAATCAATCGCTACTAGTAAGGTCATCTTTTGGCCTCAGCTATCAGGAGCTGACTTTGCGACTGCGTCATATGGTTCATGCCCGCAAGCATGTCTGAACCTCACGAACCAGATAGCCCAGTACGCGTTCTGCCTGGTGGAACACCAAAGGGTTTCCTACCATTGTCAGATGAGGCTGCGCTCTCGACAAGGGGTCAAGCATTGCCGCACTTGATCTCTTACCGATCTGATCTAAATGCCAATGACACTCGCAATCGCGCCGCGGCCTGGCGTCGCCGTGGCAGTGGGAGTGATATGGACGAGAGTCCAATTCGCCACGAGCGCCAGCGTGCCAACACTGGTGGCTCTGCAGCCATCGACCTTGAGGGACAGCATCCTGAACTCTCAGTTGGGCGAGGGCCCAGTCTGAGCTACAGGTCGAATACGATGTCTGAATGGGGTGGCAGTTTTGGTAGCAGAAGCAGAAGACAGAGCGCTGCTGCTAGTATCTTGATCACGCCGCAGATGCGCAGCCAACGTTTGATAGGCAACTCTAACCCAAGATATCAATGGGAGAACTACTGGAAAACAGACGAGGAGCTCAAAAGCGTAAGAAGCAAGAAGGTCAGACGATACTACGAGAGAAACAACTATCTGATCCAACACTATCTGTACATCGACAAGCTGCTAGACTCCAGTTTACCTCACAACTTGATTCAGGAATATGGGTACAGTCCTAGTCTGCTTCGCACATCTGAAATGAGAGAAGGATATGACTTCCCAGGGTCTGACAGCCATGCCAAACTTGACCCCACAGCTGGCAATGGGACAGGCGCGAATCAAGAAAACCGGATCACGGACAATCCCTGTGCTTCAAACTCCTCAGAATTCACCCACTCAAATGGCGACATCATTGACCACCATCACGCTGCAGGCCCCAAGGTGAAACGAACCCCAAAGGATCTCTATCGTATCAAAGAGGATGAAACCACGCCTCTGCTGGTGCAGACAGACTGCCAGGGCGATCGCCAGGAAGTGATGCCTCCAGATCTTGAAATTGAGGACGAAAGCGACGCTCGATCCCGTATTGTCACCGTCGCAATCTACATCAACATGGCTGCAAACACCGTCCTCCTGATCATGAAGATATTCGTTGCGGTAATGACATCTTCAGTCTCTGTCCTCGCGTCACTTGTCGATGCTGCACTGGACTTCCTTTCCACGGCTATCGTGTGGACTACGACTCGCATGATCAGTCGCAACGATCAGTACGCATATCCGATTGGCCGCCGGCGTCTCGAGCCCATCGGCGTACTCGTGTTCTCTGTGATCATGATTACTTCTTTCTTCCAGGTTGCTCTACAAGGCCTTAACCACCTGACATCTCCTGATCACAGTATTGTTCAACTCACTATCCCTGCCATCGCCATCATGACTGCCACTGTCGTGGTCAAATTCTTGTGTTGGCTCTGGTGTCGGCTCATCAACAATTCCTCAGTACAGGCTCTTGCGCAGGACGCCATGACCGATGTGGTCTTCAACATCTTCTCGATCATATTTCCGCTCATCGGCTACTATGCAAGTATATGGTGGCTTGATCCTCTTGGGGGTATCATACTCTCTTTCTATGTCATTATCAACTGGGCACAAACCTCATCGACGCATATACGCAACCTTACAGGAGCGGCAGCGTCAGCCGATGAGCGTAACATTCTACTCTATTTGACCATGCGGTTTGCCAAGACGATTCACAAGATTCAAGGGCTGCAGGCATATCACTCAGGTGACAAACTTAATGTTGAAGTCGATATTGTTTTGGACGAGGGAATGAATCTCAAGGACTCTCATGATCTTGGCGAGAGCCTGCAGTATGTTTTGGAGAGCGTGCCGAATGTGGACCGTGCTTTTGTCCACATGGATTATCTCGCCTATAACCTCCCAACTCATCTTCAGCAGGACTAATATCACAAAGGGAATTAGCGGTATGAAGATTCAAGCTGTGTGAACGAGGTTCTTGATCTAGTGGCGCTTCCTCAGCTAATCAGGTGCTTGTGATGGAAGGGCACTTGTGTTAATGAACATAAGGTGTATTTCCCATCTCGAACGACGAACAGGTGTACAAATAAATTACAGAATATATGCCTTCACAATACAAGAGGTACTATGTCAAGGCAGAATGCTATTTTCCTCGTAAAGTGCATCTCTATTCCAGCACATTCCCCTCCTACATTGCCTACAGGTTTTCTCAGAGTCACTCATTGTTTTCAGCGGTAGGTCGATCTTGAAGTCGCAGATGGTCGACAAGGAAATTATTTATACTCGCGCCGTTTCCTCACCTCACAAACTACGATCTGTGTGATCTCTTACTCTTGTTTTTCTTCGTAGCCTCGTTCAAGACAACTGATCTGCTACCAAGCTTGGATATCGATTCTGCAAGAGAGAACTCGCGAGGCTTTGAGCTTCTTTCTTGGTGTGACACTTATGCTACCGACTAAGATCTGTTCGTAGGGAATTTCAGGATGTGGCCAACAAACTACCACCAGCAATATGATATGTACGGCTCGATTCCCAACAGCCGGTTGGGTGCGCAAGATCTGTTGCCCGCTATTCATCCACCCACTATTATAATGACCCTTCTGGAAATGAATAACATGGTAAGTACCATGCAATTTGAGTAGCGGCTCTGAAAGACTGTTGAGCTCTAATTGCTGGGACCTATTTAGCATGAACTCTGGGGCCATCTTCAATTTTTGAAATTTTGGTACAACGATATGGAAGCATTAGAGGGCACCCAGGAAATGATCGAAATTCCGAGAAATGGACTCAACATTTTGAAATTATTTCTTGAAGACAATGGAGTCTCTCCCATGTACGCGGCAGACACCGCAGAAACACTCAGATCGCGACAGAATACTATATGTCGTCGTCAGCCTTTGGACTTCCTTTACATTCTCGACTACGCATTTAAGCACTGTTCTGGGGAACTCAGCTCCAGAGAGTCAGAGTTTTCGGCCCTGCTTCAAGAATGCTGCCATCACGAAGCTAGTGAGACTACCATCGTCACGACTGTGGAAACGGTGGAAGAACATGACGTGGATCGGCGGCGGGATATCTGGGAGGTGAATGACCGTGAGCGCCGTGCTTATGGCGTTGTGGCCATGCGTAATTGCCAGGCGAGAGGCTTGTCTAGAAGCGAGGCGCAAAAGATTCGCGACGAGATCATGGACGGCCATAGAGACCAGGAAGTTGCCGAGTATTGGGACCGCAAGCACCAAGAAGAACGGAACGGCCACCGCCCTAGTGAAGACGGTGGAGCACCAGGGCCACACGCTGAACATCCGCCCAAAGAATCATTGCACATCCGCGAAGGACGCTCGGATTCCTTGGGAAGCGGAAGCGGCAGCTCTAGGAGCCCATCCCCAGAGGCTTCAACGATACCTCAGGACCAGCCGTACTCGCACGTCAATCAAGTTGTCCACTATGGACACGCTGCATCAGCCTCTCAATTCGGTCAGCAAACACCAGTACCGGCTGCCCACACCCAACAATTTCAACAATATGGTCGTGAACACAATGGACAGCTGCTATATAGCCTAGAGGCACCGACGCCAACTCATGCTCAAGGCCTCCANGGATCATACAGCGTCCAACCTTACCAAATGCCAGCACAAAGTGCGCTACAACAAGCCCATAATATCGACCATGCCCAGCAGACAGGCAGGCAAGGCGATAATATGTATGTTGCACAGCCTCCCCAGAATCATGGTCACAACCAGCAGATGGCTGTACAGAACCAGCTTGGTGTTTCGTACGCTCCAGCAATCGGCATGCAGCAGGTGATGTACCAGAGGACTACCGAAACCATGATGGCTGCGCAACAGGTGGTTCAGCCGCCGCAAATCATGCAACAGAACCAGCAACTTGGGTATATGAGCGCTGCCCAACCCCAGCAACAAATGCTCGGTGCTGAGCACTTGCAGCAGAATGGGCATGATCAATCAATTCAACATCAGGGATTGCAGATGGCTCTGCCTCCAGGACAGCAAGTACAGGGAATGCTGCCAGGCGGACAATTGAACCAAGGTTTACTTACCGGCCCAATGGCTGGTCTTGCCCTCGACCACTCTTCGAACGGAGGTGGAACGCTAGACAAGGAAAAGAAGAAGAAGAAGAAGAAATCCAAAGCATGAGCCGGTCCTCTCGTTCGACCGAACACCTTGGCACCCTTGAAGTGTGTGTGATATTGTTACACCTAGGATGGCAAGGGTATTGTGTTCCGATCCTCGGTGTTGGATCCTCGAACCAGTGTATATTGGCTAGCTATTATTTGCGAAATTAGGTCACTCTTAACAATTACTTCTGGCAATGGCACGATGTCTTTTCGTCGATTCTTTATGTGCACGGCGAAGCATTCATAGCCTTGGAAGGATGAAGAAGCTTGGGGAACGGAGGATGATAACAATGGCATGCTCAACCATCCCTCGGCGTGAAGCGTGGAATAAGCAATTTGATTCGATGTTGGTGGCTGATACGTGATCCGTAGACTGTCGAGACTAGTGACGAAGTGACGTCTGTATACGAGGAAACGAGGTGTAGAAACACGAGAATACGAACAAACGAGTATACGAGTGAGCGGCCAGGGTCAGCAAAGTACCTAGGTACCTGAGCATGCCAGTCGGGTCGGCGTTAGCGTGAAAGCCGCTTACCCAGCCCTAAGGTGCACCTTTGTTTACCCGGACTTATGCACCACGCGACCACATTAGCCCCTGTCCCTTTACGTCTGCCGTCTTGCATCTACATACTCATGCTACTGCTGCTGCTGTCGTTTAGAAAAGGGCAATGTTACCGTTAATCAAAGCCACTGATCGATATGTGGCGTAGAGTTTATCTGCTTCTTGCCGCAGTAAGGCTTTATTTTGCGCTATCTCCAAGTTACATCCATCCCGATGAGCATTTCCAAGGGCCTGAGATAATTGCTGGTAAGTGCGAAAACCAATATACCACCGATAGGGCAAAAACCTTACATTATATAGGCGAAGTCTTCGGCTGGCCGATACACAAGACATGGGAATTCACAGCAGCCAACCCAGTCCGAAGTCTCTTCCCTGTCTGGCTCATATACGGCTGGCCCCTGACTGTTCTCAAGTGGATATGGGATGGCCTTGGATATGGAGACGTACCTCCAATGACCGTCTTTTACGTTCTACGCATCATGATGTTCATGCTAAGCTTCGTCCTTGAAGACTGGGCGCTGCACGAACTGCTTCCTGCAAAGGAGCGAAAGCGTGCTCTTCTCCTCGTTGCGTCTTCATACGTTACTTGGACCTACCAACTGCACACCTTTTCAAACAGCATCGAGACCCTCATCCTGCTTTGGTGTCTTGTCCTTATCGGTCGTATTCGCGACGACCGAGAACACGTCCAGACTACGGCTTGCATCGTACTTGCATTTCTTGGTGTTTTGGGGATATTCAACCGCATCACATTTCCTGCCTTTCTTGCAGTTCCAGCAGCACAACTTTTACCGCATCTTTTTCACAAGCCCACACGCATCCTGATTCTAGCTTCGGCCGGAATTATAGCCCTTTTCTTCGCAGTATGGACGGATACAGAATTCTACGGCCAGACCGTTGTGCGTTTCCGCGATTTCAAGCAGCTCGCTGTGATCACCCCTTTGAATAACCTTCTCTACAACTTGGATGAATCCAACTTGGCACTGCATGGTCTTCATCCTTTCTGGCAACACGTGGCAGCCAATTTGCCACAACTTATTGGCCCTGCATTTCCACTCTTATTATCGCCATCGCACAACTCATTGGGATGGTCTGCCTTGGGTGGTACTTTCTTTCTTTCTCTGTTCAAACACCAGGAACCTCGCTTTTTGCTTCCTGCAGTTCCACTTCTTCTCGCATCTGTGAAGCTCCCTAGATGGTTTCGCAAAGCCTGGGTGGGGTCCTGGATCATCTTCAACATAGTTCTTGGGGTCCTCTTCGGTGTCTATCACCAAGGTGGTGTTGTCCCTGCGCAAACATGGATAGCGTCCCAGGAAAATGTCGGTCAAGTGTTCTGGTGGAAGACTTACAGTCCTCCAACATGGCTATTGAATAGCAAAAACTTGAATACGATGACCGTTGACCTGATGGGCATGAAAAGTCCCCTCATGGTTGATCGTCTTGAAACGGCAACCAATTGTAACGATACGCAGGCCACCTTTCTTGTGGCACCCACAAGTAATCAATACCTGCAGCTCTCCAGGACAGAGATCGCCGAAAAGCTGGAACTCACGGCTGTTTGGAATTATAGAAGGCATGTCGGTCTTGACGACCTTGATTTTGGCGATGATGGAGTTTGGCCAACCCTCAATCGGGTGATTGGAGGAAGAGGTTTAGATATATGGAAGGTGGACAAGATCTGTACATGACGGAACATGACCGGGTAAGCCGCCTTTCACAAATTAATTTAGCTGTGTCGATATATATGCCCTGTTCGTTTGTTGCAGGACTGAAGTGCGCAGGTAGACTGCCCAAACCTGCCGAATTCTTATCGGCATCTTTATCGAGCGTAGCAGTGTCGTGTGCATCAGTTTCTGTTGATCGCAGACAGACGCTTCCAGGCCAGAGAATATATACCTTCCTCACCTATATGAGGATATCGCTTGCACAATCATTTTGGTCTCGCTGAAACGCTCACGGGTGCAAGATTTCCCTACGTTCAACCGGTCCAGCACCTTTCACCGACATAAAAAGCACACAATTCTCCTCCAGCCACACCCGTAAACTTCCATCAAGATTAAGGTTCGGAAGTGGCCCCAAGAACAGTCCTAGTCCGATCTCGATACTTCATCTGGGCACGCTAACCACGCGCTGTACAGTGGGGAATTGACTGGCCCCTGCGGTGGACTTCGCTTTGAACTGTGGAGAAGCTATAGGAATGGCAATCGAGGGAGAAGGCCTAGTTCGAGTTTCGGGTCCAGGTACCTCCAGGGTCTTTTGTTGGAAGTCTGATCGCGAGGGGAGATGGTTCGATGCATGTAAGGGGGTTTGTCTCTCGTCATTACCTAGGCATTCTCGTTCCTCATATAAATATCTACGAGTTCGTTACCTTGGCCTCGTTCGATCCAGCATAAGGGTTTGCTTCCACATACCGTTAGAATGTTTTCTATCAGTCAGATACAAAGCCACTTCAGCAGCCTGCCCTTTTCTTTACAGCTGGTTGGCGGGTTGTTGATCTTTACGGTGTTGTACAAATTGATTACCACCGACCGCCCATATCCTGGTCTTCCTGTTGTCACGTTGGAAGAAACTGGTTGGAAGAGATTACTTCCTGTAAAATGGCATTGGGTGCTTAATGGGAAACGACTCCTTGAAAAGGGTCTGAAAGAGGTATGAAAAATATGTCTGATAGGCATGCGATGATGTCTTCGTTAACGCAGTTGATTAGCACTCAGGGCCATTTCAAGTCATAACCGGCTCAGGACCCAAGATCGTGCTTCCCAATCGCTTCGCGGAAGAACTGAGAAGCCACCCAAGCTTGAACTTTAACGAAGCTTTCGCAAAGGTGAGATGGAAGATCAACACAACATGTTGTTGCTGCTGACAACCGAGGACAGGACTTCTTTGTGCACTATCCAGGATTTGATGGACATCGTCAGGGTCTCAAAGACGAAACTTTCATCCAAGAAGTTGTACGGGTAAAGCTGACTCAATCGCTGGGTGAGATTTTTGTTGCAAATCATCGCCTGGACCTTAGCAGCTAATCGTCAACAGGGCTTATAACAGATGACCTTGTTGAGGAGTGCGACTTCTCAATGCACGAGATTCTAGGCGAGAATAAAGGTATCATCTCCAGAACCCGAAACAAGATTGAGGAATACAGTGACTGATAAATAGCAGACTGGACCAAGAGAGACGCCAAAGAGGACATTCTCGACATTGTCGCCCGCCTGTCTGCGAGAGTGTTCCTGGGAAAGGATCTCTGCCGCAACGAAGAATGGCTTCGCATAAGCAAGAAATACACCGTGGACTCGTTCATGGCTGCCAACTTCCTTCGCCTCTGTCCTGATCTCATCCGACCAATCGTATACTGGTTCATTCCGACCTGCACCAGACTACGCCAAGAGGCCCGCGATGCGAATCGCCTCATCCAGCCCGAGGTAGAACGTCGTCGCAGGAACGCAGAGAAGGCACTCGAGGCTGGTGAGAAGCCTGCAAAGGCCGCCGACGCTATCGGTTGGATGGTTGAGGTCGCCCGAGGTCGTGAGGTCGACTACGTGGCAGGGCAGCTCTCGCTTTCCCTCGCAGCCATCCATACAACATCAGAAACGCTCACAAAGGCTTTGCTGGTTTTCTGCGAACAGCCTGAAATCGTCGGTCCGTTACGGTCTGAGGTGATCAGGGTTCTCACCCAGGAAGGATGGTCCAAGGTTGCATTGTACAAGATGCATTTACTGGATAGCTTCTTGAAGGAATCTCAAAGAGTGGATCAGTTATCCTACAGTGAGTTGTGGTATTGCACTGGCTAAGTGTGCAGATTGACTGACTCTGTTGCAGCTTCAATGAACCGCAAAGTAAAGCAACCCATCACCCTTTCTGACGGGACTCTTCTACCCAAGGGAAGCCGAATCATGATAAGCGACAATAAAGTTGAAGATGCAGAAACATTCCCAAATCCAGAAATATTCGATTCGGCCCGCTTTATGCGCCTTCGCCAACAATCTGGGGAGGAGAACAGACATCAGTACGTCACCACAACGACCGATCACATGGGATTCGGTCACGGGCAGCATGCTTGTCCTGGAAGGTTCTTCGCTTCGAATGAGCTGAAGATCGCACTCTGCTTCATTCTGCTACGATACGATTTCAAGTTTCAAGACGGTCAAAGCCGTCCAAAAGACATAGAGTTTGAATCATCGAAGGCGGTGAATCCAGCTCTACAGCTACTAGTGAGGAGGAGGGAGGATGAGATTGACATTATGTCACCGAAGTTGTGATGTGCATTTTGAAGATTCCGATCTTCGCTCTATGTAGGCACCGAAAAGCCTCAAATCCAAGCAATAGGCCTAACGATTATCGTTCCCAAAACGCCGAATGATCATCTCGGGTATCTATCATGTACAAAGTATTCCTACCCGCTCTTGCCGTATCATTACTGTGATCTAAAAGCCGATCAAGTCTCACCAGGTTGGTGGAAGGGTGTTTCTCAAAGTTCCCGGGTATTCTCTGAGTTGATCTGGTTGTTCTTGACGGTTTTGGTGAACAGAGAGCGAGCAACAGGATTGAGACCGCCTCTACAGACACAAACTTTGTTAGCCAGAGATGTCTTTCCAGTCTTCGATAGTAGCTCTTCACTTACTTCTTATTGATCTGCCTTTGTTTGAAACTCGAGAGCTTCTGACTCGCCGGACTCAGAATAGCATCTGACGGGCTTATGTAGACATCACCATTCCTGCGCATAGATGTCAACATATATTCTTTCTCTTGAGTACCACTACTCTGAGCAGGTTTGTCCCACGTACTTGTTGTTCTCGGCTATTTTGCGCTCCATGTACTCCCTCTCCTTCTGCTGCATCTGTTTCGCGTCGAGTTGGCCGAGGCTGTGTGCTTTTTGGTTCGTGTCGCGATCCTGCAACGGTGTTTGCGCATCCATCTTGTGTCGAAGGTTTCGATAACGTCTGCTCAGAGCGAACAATTATGATGCTGAAGAACGTATGTTTGGTCGTTGGTAGACGTAGGGTGAGGCGAGCACGAAGAGCAGGTATGGGTGTCACGCACTCTACCTAAGTACTAGGTAACTCTCGATTTTCCTCGGGCGCTGTTGCTTTTTGCAAACAAGCGGCATCGTTGCCAGGGTCCTCCGCGGCAGAACCTCGGCTTTAACGCAAAGTTGCACATCCGCTGTAGATCAAGTCTGCACCGTAGGATCAACCATGATGATTGGTACGTTGCCAGAGCTAACACAATTCGGCATTGTAACGAAGGCATGAATCACAGCAGATTCTGCCTGATTATAGCTGTCTTTGTCAACTTCTACCGTCCACTCAGTAGTGTATGAGGCGAATATTTACTACCGCTGTTACCGCTATTCTTCGGATTTGGCTATCCCCAGAGCAACAAGAACTCAACAGCACATTCCTGCGATCCTGCTGAATATCTTCTTGGACTAGCTTACATCATACAGAATGGTTTCACAGGCTCAAAGCTTTCAAGCACTACGGTGGAGGCAGTATCGCATTGGTTGATAGAGATTTTATTGATAAGGCTGAGATGTTTGAAAGGCCATTTGAAGTCACGCTTCTTGTCTTCAAACGAGCCTAACCTTGTTTCAACTACGAGACGACCCTGGAAAAAATTCGATGTACATAGTATAAAGTATCATATATACCCGTGTGTACAATTCGTCTAGGCTCCCTTGGTTGGGCTGTCAAACCCATTGGCTGCAGTGCCGGTGTGAGCTAACCTCTTCTTGCTAACAAGTCTGAGCCCGCCGAACAAGAGAATGAGTGCTTCAACAAGGAGGATCACGCCTAGGGCAACGAAGGCGCCAATAACTCCATTGACCGCCGGGCTAAGGCCATTACCACTGTAACCACGGTTAGTGGTCGAGGCAGCAGAGGATGAAGAGTTTCCAGAGGATGTCGAATCTGATGTGGCACAGATGCCGGTGGAGTTTCCACAGACCGTGCACCACTGTTTCTGGCCGCTTACGGCAAACTTTTGAATGCCGGTAAGGAAGTCAGGATAAGAGAGGCTGTCTTTGCCAGTGCCGAACAACGGATAGGTCTGAAGAGGAGAGCTCTCACTGGTCGTGCCATTGTGGTATAGGAAACGAACGAGGATGTCATCTTCGTTGTCAGGAAATGAAGTCACGGTGCCATTTGTGAAGAGCTCGATGGCGAAAGCGCTGGCGTAATCAGTAATGCCCATGAAGTTCGGGTTCACCGTATCTAGCTGAGCAAGTCCAAAGAAAGAACTGAAAGTTCCATAGGCGCCGAACTGGATTCCCAGTTTGTTCTTAGTGCCTTTAGTGCTAATAGTGGTGTTGAGGTAGCTCATGATCTCGCCAGCGAGTGTCATACCAGAGATGGCGCGAATTTCAGAGGAGCGGTTGTACGCAAGACCCCATTCATGGATGTTGGCCAGGCCATACAGTTGGTCAAAAGTCTGATTTGTGAGAAGATCAGATGACGGGATAGACGTATTGTGGATCAAGGCTACATTGAGGTAATCGAATACTAACATTGTGCTGTCAGTGACCAAACGGATCTAGTCGCGGAGTAAAAAAGCACGACACTTACTGGTGTAGGCATTTTTGAAGTTGTCGGTTTTCTCGTTGAACGCGGCATTCATTGTGGGAAGAAGAGAGCTGTAAAAATCGGCGGTCGACTGCAACAAGTTTTGGTATTCGGTTGATTGGAAGAATTGGTTACTCGAGATCTCTGCGTTTGCACAGTCTGTAGCATCTTGCAACCAGGCCGAGTTCTCGCTATTGGAGCCCGAATCGACCTGGCTAATGGGGATGAGTTGGTAGCCGTTGCGTGGGACATCGACTGTGGTTCCATTACGCAGCTCCTGAGCTCCCACCGTATCACCAGTAGGAGGATAAAGAGACTGGGTAAAGCCTTGAGCAGAATTCCCAAGAACAAGGTCTGCGGGTGCAGAGACGCTGATTTGGGAATAAGAGACTTGAGGAGAGGAAATGCCAAGGATAGTAGTGTTGGTAGACGAGTTGGAAGATATGTAGCGGTCGTTGAAATAAGAGCCAGAAGAGAGGACTTGCGAGTAGCCAAGATTTGTCAAGTGAGTATTGCCTGAAATCTTCGCGGTCCGGTCACCATGACGGTGGAAGATGTAGGCAGCGAGGACAGTCTCGCCGTTGGACTGGGCCAATGCGGTGGAGACCGACGCGGCGGCAGCAATGAGAGCGAAACCGTGCATCGTGGTGTTATCTTCTACGATACTGTGATCTGGGAAAAGCAAACCTCGTGGGCTATGGAAAGGAAGACGAGACGAAGACAGGACGAAACCGAGGACGACAACCGCAGGATATATCCATGGTGGGTTGGCATGAGACCCTGTTCGGCAATTACGGCCTATCAGGGTAGTTGCGCGAATAATCCTGATTGGTGCAGCAATGCTTCATATCCCAATAGACTGAAGCGGTGGTAGACAGATACAGACAACCGTTTGTGCAGCGATTGGAGGTACTGTAGCTTTTAGGTGCCAGGGAACCATACCACCTTACCATGCATGGAACGATAGCACGCTGCAAACCATTCCCAAACCCCACCTCAGCTCCAATGCGGGGTACAGTACGCTGTGCAGCTGAACATTTTTCGCTACACCTTTGCCGTTTTGGGGCATCGGCCCCGAGATCGCTGGGCTTCGATTGGCAGCAGCCAGTTTCTGCCATTGCATTATGAAATAAAGTTATCTATCATTGCGGTCTTCGCCGTGTCCCTCCGTTGGCATCTCGGTTGTCGGGTCGGTGCAGACGCCTGCGCCGATAAGCGGCTTCTGGACGCAGAATCAGTAACAGCTGGTAGGTAATAGCGTTGAAGCCATCTACCAGGCCAAGAAGCCTGGATCCAGCAGAGGCAAGGGTGTTGAACAAAGCCAACCCAAACGGGTTCTCGGGAAATTACAGTTCTATGTTACATTGTCTATGCAGAAATACAAACAGACAGTAGTGTAATCGCGAGAGGCAAAGGCCAAACAGATGAGGTCAAGTAAATCGCCTTGGCAGTCACTCCTTGGGTTGCAAGAACTCTATGA
This sequence comes from Leptoxyphium fumago, assembly GCA_001660795.1. NCBI lineage: Eukaryota > Fungi > Ascomycota > Dothideomycetes > Capnodiales > Capnodiaceae > Leptoxyphium > Leptoxyphium fumago. The sequence continues at coordinate 77,341 of LSHF01000040.1, read as the reverse complement.
CGGCTATAACAAAGATTGCAAGTCAGCGCCTGAGTTGGAACTCGAATGGGCCTCGGGGATCATCAAGTGAACGGAGGAGGGCTGCAGGTGACCAGACTTACCTTTGGCAAACTCTTCTGGTCTTTCAGAGATGATCCAGTGCCCACCTTCCAGTGTCACGAGTTCGAATTTCGGGAAGAACCGACCGACCAAAGGCAGAACGTCGTCGGCAACGTAAGGGCTCTTGCTGCCTCTAACAAAAAGAGTTGGACCTTTGAATCGGGCCTGCTCTGGGTCCCTGATGGGAAAGTCCCCCATTGCGGTTAAGGCATTGCCGAGTGTTTTCAAAGGTACTCTGAACGCCAGCTTGCCCGTCTTTGTGTCACGAATGAGGTTCGTAAGCNAAAATTGTCTGACTGGTAGGCTGCTTTCATAATCCTTCAAAATGGCATCCGCGTCACTCTGTTTGGTAACTCCCGCTTCCTCAATCTTACGTAGCCCTTGGACATATTTGGCGAAGTCGGTTTTGAGAGCAGCGTCGACAGGTGCATTGTCTACACTGATGAGGTCGGCAATGGAGACTCGATCCCGCAGCGCGACAGCCATTCCAGTCTTGGCGCCCATACTGTGGCCTATCAAAGTGCAATCGTTCAATGATAGCGACTGGAGGAAAAGTTCTACATCGTCTGCCATGGCTTCGTAGTCATGGTGCGTGTGATGCGTGGAGTCGCCATGGTTTCGAAGATCGATAGCATAGACCGGCCGTTTCAGCTCTCGAGCAAATACTCTGTCGTGCAGGATGAAGAGGTTAGCGACATGGTTGTTCTGTCCATAACGAGGGTTGGAGCAAAGAGACCATACTTACTCATGCCCCGATTGTTCATCTTTGAGCCGAAGAAGCCGTGCATGAAAACAATGGGAGCATTCTTGCTGTCCTGCTCTGATGGCGGTGGGTGAAGGTCGTAAGCAATCTTGATGCCATTGCTGAGCGAAGCGGTGGAGAACGCTTTGGAGAGAGGCCCGCCGAAGCGAAGCCTCGGTGCAACGCTGCCGCGTAGTCTGAGAAAGGACTGCGGGGCTAGCATGTCTCTATTATGCGGCGACTCTACGGCGACTCTAAGGCCAATGGAAGAGATGCAAATGCGACTGAGTTCAAGGGAGCGGCTGCATAAGGTATGTTGCGGTCGGCATAGTCACCTCCGGTGCATATCGGTGCCCCTTCCCAAAGGGGAACGGGTGAGATCGAGGTCCCTGAAATTTCGGCAGCGTAGCTACGTCATTGTTGTCCCTCACGAGACACATCCCACTTTGCACATAGCAACGAATGCGGTATCGATAAATGTTCTATCACTCCAGCTTTCGTATTCTGCACGTTCTAGGTCATCCCCCAGTTGCAGATCGCATCGCTATAAGAGGATTCACCAACCGCTTGAAAGTCCCCTTGCGAGCTTCCATCCAAAGACAACGACCGATCATTGCAAGACTCATATCAACCATGCCTACCCGTACCGAGCCCAACATAATCATCACTGGCACTCCAGGTGTAGGCAAATCTACCTTGTCTGCCGACCTCGCCTCGCGCACATCCCTGCACCATCTCTGCATCACCGACATTGTAAAACAGCACTCTATCGGCACCACGTCAACGGACCCAGACGACCCCCGCACCATCGATCTTGACGAGGAAGCCGAGGATCGTATTCTTGATTGCGTGGAGAATGATCTGGAAGATGGAGGTCAGATCGTTGACTGGCACAGCAGCGAAATCTTTCCAGTCAAACTGATCGACCTCGTTGTTGTGGTAAGATGTGACAACACCACCCTCTACGATCGACTGAAGAAGAGAGGCTATGGCGACAAGAAGATCGAGGGCAACATAGACTGTGAAATCATGGAGGAGTGCTTGAGAGAAGCAAAGGAGGCCTACGATCAAGATATTGTGGTAGAACTTCGGAGTGACAAGGTGGAGGACATGGACAGTAACTTGGATAGGTTAGAGCAGTGGGTGGACAACTGGAAGAAAGACAACAACAACGGGGACGCTGAAGCGAAAGATGACAGCGGCAAGAAGGACGAAGATGATCCCATGTTCCTCCACGGGTAAAGGCTGGTCTGCTGGAGAGATGCCGCTTGTCGCATACAAACCCACAGCTTGAAGAGCTGGCTGAGAGAGTCCTGTCCAAATCGCTGATATCCATCTCTAATTTCATGATACCATTCGCGGCTTTTACTCCTTCGTGAAGCATGCAGTGGTGTTATGCTATGAGAGCCCGTCTGCATTGGGAGCTTCTGGACTGATATTGCTTGAGCCTTCTCAACACAGCCGTCCATCTTTCTGCAGTTTACACTACATGGAACTTTTCGGATTTCAACGTGGAGGATGGATCGTGATGAGCGATAGACTGTCATTGCATTGAAACTGTCGACCATCAACTCTTTCCTTTTGGCGAATGACTTTTGTCCGATTGGGTCAAGTGGCAGCCTGGACTGTGCAAGTTTATCAGTGGAACCACGCTCATAGTAAGACATATATGATCTATCTATTAATGGCTGGGACGTCAATCAGGAATCTATCGTCTTGAGTATACCTCGCATTTATGCATCTTCGCTTTTCAGCCATTCCTTCAACTTGTCTAGTGCTTTACCGCGATGCGAGATCACGTTCTTCTCACTCTTCTCCATCTCTGCATATGTCTTGCCTTCGTACTCAAAGCACGAGTCCCATCCTTATAGCGGATATCCAAGTCAGCACAATGGTTCTCACCAGAAGGCACCGCACGCTAAAACGGGAATGCCGGTGACTCACCAAATTCTGTAGGGCCTCTACTGGCGACAACTCTTCCTTTAGTTCTACCCTGGAAGATCTCCACGTCTTTGCCGGGACCTTCGCAGTAAGCAAACGTGCAAACAGCCTGCGCCGATTTATCCTCGAAACCCTTGAGTAGACTATCGAAGTTCTGTACACCGACAGACTCGAGGAACCACTTCCTGGAGGATGATTCGTATATCAGCACAAGTCGTCTTGTGTCGCAGAAACGGCTAAGGGTTCGTGGAAAGCCACGGGAATGTCACTAACACGTAAGGTCCAGGGAGCTCGCCCCATGCGTCGAAACAGAGGCAAGTGTCCTCAACGAGAACAGGGCCCTTTACAATGTCGGCAGCCATTTTGGCTTTCTCGCGGGAGATGTACTCGATCGGGCCCTGGAGTTCTGGCAGATCGATCTTCTGGTTTGACAGAGTCAGATCTGGGACCACAGAAAGAATTGCCTGGACTTCCGCAAGCTTGTGCTTGTTGCCAGTGATGAAGTCGAGGGTCTTAGGTCGAGGCATCTTTCCGGCAAGTGTTTCTTATATTCGATTATGAAATGTTAACAATTCCCGTTTCTACGTTTCAATGTCAGAGTCTAGCACGAAAACCAGTCGAGGCTGTAGTTACTGGGTATGACGCCTGATAAGATGGTCATGGTATCGCAGTACCCCTCAAGTATCCTAAAAGGGAAGGAACGAATAATTCAGAAAATGACGGCACGCGGCAAAATTTGAATTTCAGAATGCTGACGTAGGGACGTTAAAAATGATTCGCATTGATTCTATGCAAAAAAGAAAAACACCATGAATTACAAGTCGGCTTCAAAATAGAACGCACATATGAGAAAATATCGTTGTTGGAAATTTAAATGCCATCATTCATTATGTCTACTCAATCCCTGAACTAGAATGGGCAAACTAGATGATACTCATGCATCGTGGCATGACATCAGTCGCCGGTTCCGACCTGCAGACCTTTTTTACATTGGTAGAAAATCGGGACTGACAAGCTCGAACGTTCTGGAGCGATGTTGGACTTTCAAACGTGTAAATGATTTTGAATCTGCATAACATAGACACATGATGGCACAGCATGCCCGAACAGGAGAGCTCCCGATGTTACTCCTTTTCTTGCATGCACTATAGTTATGCCCACTTCACAAGACGCCAACGCCCTGGAAGCTGCTGTGCCTCCTTCATAGATTTTCTTCAAAGATGTTCTATTTCAGCATGGAACAAACATCATTCGTTTACACGGTCTCAAGAACCTGCTCCTTGAACTCGCGCTCAACCTTCTGGCCGCTGTCGTCAGCGCCAGCCTCACCGTGCAGAGACAGGAGGGCACCAAGGTCGAACTTGGGTGACTTGAGAAGCTTGACCTTGCGGACGTGAACCTAAAAGAGTTGTTAGACGATCCGAGCTGTATCGTTTGACTGTACGAATTCTTCGACTCACGTTCTGGAGAGGGTAGATGCCCTGGGTGCTCTTCTCGATGTCACGGCCAATGACCTCTGGGATCAGCTTGGTGGTGAGCTGCTGGAGAGAGCAGCTCTGAGCCTCCCGTGTGATGATGTCGGTCATCTTCTTCCTGATGGCGCGAGCCTGGGAAGAACGGGCGTATGTGGTCTTCTTGATCTGGTTTGGCCTCCTCTTGGTGAAAGCGATGCAGAAGAGACGGAGGAGGTAGTCGTCGGTGGTCTTGACGACGACGTTGGCCTCGATCAGGGATTGCCACTTGCGGACGAGCGAGCGCAGCTTGTCGGAGGTGAAGTCGAGACCGTGGAAGTTGGTCAGGCAGTTCCTGCCCTGGACCTCGTCGACTCTCAGCTTGACCTTGCGGAAAGAGTGGTCCTCATCCTTCTGGAGATCGGCGAGAGAGACTTCGAGGATACGGCCCTTGAGGGCATCGTTGGCGTTCTTCAGACCAGTGGTGCGGTTGACGAGGGTCTTGCCGACACTGTAGGAAGACATGTTAGCCTTTCCGTTGAAACAGGCGATTCCGTTGCGCCAATCCGTTGCAATCCCAGACGATTGTGTTCCCGCCTCCTCCTCTTCCTGTCCGCTGCGTCCCTCCTCGTGATCAATGGTGGTTGTGGTGTGCATACTCTCTGATGTTGAAGGTGGAAGGCGCCTTGATGGAGTACCAATCCTTTCTGGCGAATGGGTCGGTTCTCTTCTTCAGGCCCTTCTTGCCCTTTGACAATCTCTTGTTCTTTCCTACAGCCATGATTGCGGCGTCACAGAAAGAAAGAAGAAGATAAGATAGTGTGGTAAGGTTGGCGGCGTAAATGTACGTCGAAGTTCACGACTTTGATGCGCAATTCTTGAAGCGCGACGCTTGATTCGAGTGTGGGCGTGCCAAGAGTGCGTCTGTGCTGAGGAATTTTGCCCATTCTGTTGTGGCCTAAGGCAATTTTATCGGGGTCATCATTTTAAGGCATCCGCGGGAAAATGAGGCATCCAGTATCGGGCTTAGCCGCCAAAGCATTAGAGGACGTACAGTAGATACCTAGGTACCTGAACTGCCCAACCCTGCCCTTCACCTTGCCGACCAGTACAACGACCTCGGCTCTCGTCCAGTATGAGTGCCAGAGCGGAGGTCAAGAGCCTCGGGCAGGACTGTCATGATATATATGGCCACACACAATACAACACCTAGATGATAATACTTTCCAACCAACCACCAGTGAAGATAAACACACGCAGGTTGTAGGCCATCCATTACCATAGCCTGCGTATTGCAATTGTTCAACCTTACTTTCCCACCGAGTCCTGCTCAGTTTACATTATCGTCATCGTCACCATGTCTGTTCCTTATAAAATACCCGAGCAGCGATCGGAACAGTCTGAAAAGTGGCTGGCCTCTGCTTCAGGGTTGAGAGCAAGCGACAAGATCCCTATTATAGCCAGACATGCTGTGAGCGATCGAGCAAGGAAGACGCTCGACATTGTGAGGCCGCTCTACATATGATCTACATGCCGCTACAACAACTGACACCTACGTACCTCACAGGTTGAGAAGTTTGTCGAGGAAGAATGCATACCTGCCGATCCTGTATTCAGTCAATCACTTGGCGAGGGCGCCCAGAAGCGCTTCTCTGCGCATCCACAGATTCTTGAAGATCTCAAGAGACGCGCAAGGGAGCTTGGTATCTGGAACCTATTTCTTCCACGCAACCATTTCAAGGAAGGCGCCGGCTTCAGCAATCTAGAGTATGGACTGATGGCAGAGCATCTTGGCAAGAGCCTTATTGCCAGCGAAGCAACCAACTGTTCTGCGCCTGACACTGGTAACATGGAAGTGATTGCGAAGTACGGCACAGAAGATCAGAAGCGCCGCTGGCTTCAGCCTTTGCTGGACGGCCAAATTCGTTCCGCCTTTCTAATGACAGAGCCAGACATTGCATCTTCCGATGCGACAAACATTGGACTCAGCATCCGGAAAGAGGGCAACGAGTACGTTCTCAATGGATCTAAGTGGTGGTCATCTGGCGCTGGCGATCCGAGATGCAAGATCTATATTGTCATGGGCAAGTCAGATCCACATAATACCTCGGTTTACAAGCAGCAGTCTGTCGTATTGGTACCGGCAGGAACTCCCGGCATCACAGTCCATCGCATGCTGTCTGTCTACGGATTTGACGACGCACCGCACGGTCACGGCCACATCACGTTCCAGAATGTTCGGGTACCTCTTACTAACATCGTGCTCGGAGAAGGCCGTGGGTTTGAGGTGATCCAAGGCCGCCTTGGGCCAGGTCGCATCCACCATGCTATGCGGTCTATCGGCGCAGCAGAGAAAGCTCTCGAGTATTTCCTGGCACGCATCAATGATCCACGTAAGAAGACATTTGGAAAGGCTCTGTATGAACATAGTATCATGTTGGAGCGTGTTGCGCGCTCGCGTATCGAGATCGACGCAGCACGTCTCTCCGTGCTCAATGCAGCCATGATGATTGACGCGAAAGATGCCAAGTTCGCCCTTAAGGAGATTGCAGAAGCAAAAGTGCTTGTGCCGCAAATGGCTTTGGATGTGATTGATCGTGCAGTTCAAGCATACGGAGGAGCAGGTGTGTCACAAGATACACCACTCGCCAATATGTGGGCTCATGGCCGAACCATGAAGATAGTCGATGGCCCAGATGAAGTGCACTTATTGCAGCTGGGACGAAACGAAAACAAGAGAGGGAAGGCCTGTCTCGACAAGATAGAATGGCAGAAACAACAATCGTTGAGCTTGTTGGCGACATATGGCATGAAGAAAAGGGACATTTTGCAGTTGGATCGCATAAGTGGTAACACCAAGTCCAAACTGTGAAATATGTATCTATATAATATAGCGTAGGATTGAAGCCCAACTATGAACTCGCGAATCGAAGGTTGGTTTGAGCATATGCGCGAACCTGGTGCAGGCTATGACAGGACCAATCTGTATACTCCCATAAAAACTTTACTCTAGCAGACAGGCACCGCATTTCAGGCGATTTCCTCACTTATACTGCAGCGAAGCAATCTAGACACGGCATCTGTTGTTTCTCAAAACACGGCACGATGTGCTTGCGAACGCCATGTAAGCGCTGAACTTGGGGGCCGCGTTGCTGGCAGGGCGGCTATGTGTGTCTAAATACAGTGGATATAAGGCAAGGCATCATACGGACATACAATCTTTTGGGCTCTTTTTTCTTATAATGTATTAGAAATTGATCGTCGCAGATTTAGTTCGACATCCATATCATTTATCAAAATCAATTTTAGTTAATACTTTGAGGCAGATTGAGCGTTTCTATCTGGACTTGGATCAGGTGAAATGGAGCCAACGGCTGTGGCAACAACGGTCCTCAGCATCTCCCTCGTCCTGTTCGCCATTGCAGGGACTTTCAACAATGTCGTCGATTGTGTTGGATTCATTCGCAAGGCTTGCCAATTCCCTAGCAGCTTCCAAACCCATTTACTTCAGCTTCGCAGTGTCCAGCTTCGCCTCGCACGCTTAGCCGAGGCCATTGGAGCCAGCGACATCGACCACGACTCAGCTTATATTCGGATGACGAGCGTTGGAGAAGATCAACTTGAGCACGCAGAGGAGCTTTTGGGACATGCCTTAATTCTACTAGACCAGGCTGAAAAGGTCGTCCACTCGTTTGGAGGCAACATCTCATGGTCTCGAACACTAACACTCAAATTGCCCGATGGTCTGCCACAATATGGCGATGGCGAAACTTTATCTTTTTACAGGCAGGCAAGGGTGGTGTGCAACACGAGGAGAAAGGCAGTTGGGCCGTGGAAAAAGATGAAGTGGGCATTCTATGACGAGAAGAAGTTCCGTGCGATACTTGTCGACATCAATAGCCTGCTTGCCGCTCTCGCAGATCTCACGCTGCCAGGTGAGGCGGCAGGATATGAAGGTGCGGCCGAGGCATCCTATGCCAAAGAGTGTCTGTCAACCCTCAGAAGTATGGGAAATCCCGATGCGGTGATAACCGAGACAGCAGTTGGAAAGTGCATCCCAACTCAGGTGAGTGGAATGAATCGATCAATTCAATTGTGGCGGGACGCTAATCGAGGCTTGCAATAGGGAGGTCGAATGTTTACCAACCACAGCTGCAAGATTGGCTTACAGATTCACGGATCACTGTTCATAGCAGGAAACCAAAATATTAGCATGAAGGCGAGCAACGAAGAGACGCACAATATATAGAGTATGTTGCATTGTACAGACAGTAACACCATTGCGGCTCTCTGGCAGTGGAGATGCGATTGTAAATGTTCTTGCGTCGGTGGGCACTTGTGACGATATACCATTCCATATTAGCTGTGTACCTAGGGTTCCAACATTTGATCTGAGTATCGTGTAATGAGATAGTGTTCAGTATTTCTCATTATCTACACCCGACGTTATTGATAGACCCATGATCCCAGCTCAACCAGTAGTGGACCGTATAAGAGACCTGACATTGCCTCTACAGTAGCCATGTTGACCACGCTGTAACCACATTAACGCCAATGGAATTGCTGTCTCCACTGGCGCGTCGTCGTCAAGACGGCAGCCTGGCTGCGAAGCACCGATGAGTACCATGTGGCTCTTTAGCCCGTTGATACCACACTGCACCCTGCGCGCGTGATAAACCCCAATGGCATGCGGCCGCAGGGTTTGCAAGGAATAGAAGGAAAGAAAATGGAGAGCAGAGTCGTGTTTGGTACTGGCCATTAGGGAGCTTCCTGATACAGCAAGGTGGGAAGACGTGACGGGGGAGGGAGGTGACCAGGAGCAGAAAGGGCGGTGATCCTTCGACTGAGCCTTACTGACTCACAGACAATCATTCCCAAGATGGTTTATCATCTTCGTCTGCATCTGGCTGGAATCGAACACCGTCTGCTTTCCTCCCTTCTCCCCATTGCAATCTTCGAGAGCCAGGACCACCGGACGACAGACAGCTGAAAGCGGAGGTGAACAGTACAGCTGGGTGTGAATTCAACCGTGTACAGCGGTCAAGGTGCGCAGTTACCGTCACAGGCCACCGACAGGTCGCAGTGGACAGTGCATGAATTGCAGCACATGCGTACGGTACGTAGAGCAAAACAGGGTAGCATACGGGAGGCAAAGTAGAGTAGGTAGGGTGGCAGACACGCTCTGCCCCGCCGAGCAGCCGCTGATTGCGAATTCCAGGCCAATCAACAACAAAGTAATCTCTCTACGCCAGTGGAGCAGCGCTATCTGGGTCCAGCATAGTCTCTGTCGGTCTTAAGCCGAGCTCCGTCTCTATCTATCTCTGTCCCGTCGCCTCGCGCGTGTCCAGCAGGTAGTAATCATTCAGTCTTCTTCCCTAGCTCGTTCGTCTTCGACTCGCTCCAGGCGCAAAATTCAACCAGGAAACCCTCCTCCCTGTGTTGTTTTCCTTCACAATTGGCCACCTCAGTCTTGCGACGCCAACCCGCCATTTATCCCTGCCTTGCAACCATCGCTGTTAGATCGTTGCGAATGCATGCGCAACCAGCGCAATATGCCCATCAGGTGACGAGCCAGCTTTCGATCAACCAGTACGACCACCACGACGCCATTGGATTATCCGACAATCCGATCTCCGCCATGTCGTTCGGGCAATGCAAAAGCATTTGGCGCTATGATGATTTCACGCCGTGCTTCACCAAATCGTATGTAATTTTGATCGAGATATGGTTGCTGATCCGCAGGCTGATATTTTGGCGCCTACAGTTACCTGCAGTCCTTATTGCCTCTGATCCTCTGCGCGCTGTCAGCACACTTCCTGGCTTACCAGATTTGGCAATCTTACCGGAAAGCAAAGAGACAGTCTGGCTACAATCCCCTGAAAGCGAACGGTCAAGCCAATGGCAACCACCCAGACTCGGCGAGCGACGATAGCAATGAAAGTGACGACCTCTCGGGAGAGCAAGATCTCTCCCTATTTCCAGTGCGGACCGAGACCAATGCATCTGTCTTGACGATTGACCGACCAAGAGGCGAGATCCTGATCGCGCTGGTGGAAGAGCTTGCTGTGATTGGAGAAGTAGGTATACAAGCTGCTGCCTTGATCCTGGGTGTATGGGGAGAAAACGACACCATTGCTGGGATTGCCAGCGTTGCTGTCTGGGCCTACATCGCCGCCCTTACCTCTTCGCGCCTCCTTCTCTCCACCACATCAAAGTTCTCGTTCCCAGGCCTATGGTACCACACCGCGAATCTTTATGGCTTCCAGTGGATCTTCACTGTCCTGGTGTTCCGCTCGGAAATCATCCACCCCAGATCCAAGCTCGCTTTGGCGCTGACTTCCACACACTTCGCCCTTTCGACTCTGCTCGCTATCATTGCTTTAACCTCTCGAAAGGGAAACAAGCCTGTTGAGCTTGAGTACGAAGGTGGCCTGGAACCTTCTCGGGAACCTCTTTCCAGTCTGTTCTCCATCGCTACATTTGGCTGGGTCGACGCGATTGTCTGGACGGGTTACAAAAAAGCGTACGAGCTGAAGGATGTGTGGAACCTCATGCCTAAAGACAAGGCCGCTACGATCCTTACAAATTACCGTCAGGTCGTCAAGACCAACAGCTTGGCCTACCACTTGCTCAAACACTTCAAATCAGGCCTGCTCATCCAAGCCGGGTGGTCGGCTCTGTCTGGACTGAACACCTTTGTCCCAACCCTCCTTTTGAAGGCGATCTTGGAGTATGTCGAAGACCCTCTTTCGAAGCCCAAGAATGCGGCATGGCTCTTCGTCATACTGCTATTTGTCTCTGGCTGTGTGTCAGCTGTAGCAGATGGACAGGCTCTGTGGATCGGTCGGAAAATCTGTATCAGACTGCGTGCCATCATCATTGGAGAGATCTATGCCAAGGCTCTGCGCAGACGAGCTGCAGCCGGTGGGGACAAGGTGCTTGGCCAATCGGCAGATGAACAGAAGGACAATGAACAGCCGAAGCAAGGTCTGCTTAAACGTCTTTTCACCTTTGGTAAGAAGAAGAAGGAAAATGCCAGCAAGGATGACGCAAAGTCAGCCACTCCTGATGATTCTCAAGTCACCTCGGGAGCAATCATCAATTTGATGGCTGTGGACTCGTTCAAGGTCGCCGAAATCAGCGCGTATCTCCATTTTCTATGGGCTGTTACCCCAGTTCAGTTTGTGGTCGCAATTATCCTTCTCTACCAATTCCTCGGCTACAGCAGTATTGCTGGTATTTTGATGATGGCTCTCCTGCTGCCGGTTAACATGACCATCTCCAAACGCTTTTCGCAAATGCAGAAGAAAATTCTGGCTGCCACCGACGCTAGAATTCACACGACCAATGAGGTTCTCACAAACATTCGCATCATCAAGTACTTTGCGTGGGAACAGCGATTCTTAGCCTCCGTTGACGAGAAGCGCAAGACCGAGCTGCTTTATCTGAGAAACAGATACATCATCTGGGCTATTGCAGCTACCATCTGGTCAGGTGCACCAATCGTAATAACATTCCTTACCTTCTTGGTCTACACGCTGGTGGAAAAGAAGGACCTCGTTCCATCGGTCGCATTCACAGCTCTATCACTTTTCAGCTTGCTCCGTGTACCCTTGGATCAACTCGCCGACATGGTAGCACATGTTCAGGAGTCCAAGGTCTCCGTTGACCGTGTCGAAGAATATCTGAATGAGCCTGAGACCGACAAGTTCGAACAGCTCCAATCTGATGAGGTCGATGAGGACGGACTGCCGCTCATTGGTTTCAAGAAGGCTACGTTCTCTTGGGGCAGCGTGGATTCGGAAGATTTTAAAATGATCGACCTGGATGTTCGCTTCCAAGTTGGTCAGCTCAATGTCATCGTCGGCCCTACTGGAAGCGGTAAAACATCGCTTCTCATGGCTCTCCTTGGAGAGATGTCGCTACTCGAAGGCAGTGTATATCTTCCCGGTAGCCGTAGCAGAGAAGACTCAAAGATTAACCCGGATACTGGACTTGTTGAGAGCGTGGCCTACTGCGCACAACAGGCTTGGCTTGTCAATGGCACCATCAAGGAGAACATCATCTTTGCAAGCAAATGGGATGCCAGGCGATACAAAGACGTCATCATCGCATGTTCTCTACAGCGTGATCTGGAAATTCTCGATGCTGGCGATCAGACTCTCGTGGGAGAGAAGGGTGTGACCCTTTCAGGTGGCCAAAAGCAGAGAATCAGTCTTGCCCGCGCTCTCTACTGTAATGCACGACACGTACTCCTGGACGACGTTCTCAGCGCCGTTGACGCCCATACTGCCAAATGGATTTTCGACAAGGCTCTGATGGGACCTCTGATGTACAACCGAACTTGCGTGCTCGTGACGCACAACGCCACTCTTTGTCTACCTCGAGCTGCTCATTCGATTATTCTGGACAATGGCCGTGTCACCGCCCAGGGTTCACCTAAGGATGTTGTTGCTTCAGGAATGCTTGCAGAGGATGCGTCAAAGTTTGATCTGGACCAAGTTTCCACCAAGACATCCACTTTGCCATCTCGCGTACCATCCAATGTTGGTGGCGATGATCCAGCTAGCTCCCAGGTGGATGCAGACAACACCGTCCACATCAACATCGAGATCCCGAATGGACAGCCCAACGGAATGGCAAATGGTGAACCACTTGCTGGAATTGCAAATGGCGAGCCACTTGCTAAAGTCATCTCGAAGGATATCCCTGGTATGAACAGCAAGGCCGAAGGTTCGGTTCCAGAAGAGAAGAAGGCTACCGGTGGAGTGAAGTTAAGCCTCATTCTCATGTATCTCAGCCAGATGGGAGGTTGGTTCTACTGGTCGACTGCTGCTGTGTGCTTCGCGGTACAGCAGGTCTCCCAGGTCGCAACAAACGTTTGGATCCGGCAATGGGCGAATGCATACATGAAACAGGAATCGATCTCGACCACCGCTGCACACTACAACTCCCCCGTCAGCCATGTTCGTGGCGGAATCAGCGGCTCAGTCAACTGTCTCAGATCTGGATCTTGTGTCTGGAACCTTCCCTTCTTCGGCCCACCACCAAGCTCGCTCAGCATCAATGCCCAAGACGCACCCTCTCAGGTCGATGTCGGCTACTACCTTGGTGTCTACGCCGCTCTGGGCATGGCATACATGATCATCACATTGCTGAGAGAAGGTGTTCTGTTCGGTGGCTCTCTGACAGCGTCCAAGCGAATTCACAGAAAGCTGATGAGCATGGTCACGCACGCAAAGTTCCGATTCTTCGACTCGACCCCACTTGGCCAGCTCATGAACCGCTTCTCTAAGGACATCGAGGCAGTTGATCAGGAGATTGCGCCTGTCGCAGTTGGCGTGGTTCACTGCATGTTCTCTCTGGTGACCATCGTGATCCTCATCTCTGTCATCACCCCAGCCTTCCTTATCGCGGGAGTCTTCATCGTCTTCCTGTACTTCATGATCGGAAAGTTCTACATCAATTCGTCTCGTGACCTTAAGAGACTGGAGTCGGTACAGAGAAGCCCTCTGTACCAACAATTTGGCGAGACGCTGTCTGGTATGACAACTATCCGTGCTTACGGAGACGAGCGGAGATTCATTCGCGACAACCTTACCCGCATCAACACCCACTCTCGACCATTCATCTATCTCTGGGCTGCCAACCGCTGGTTGGCATTCCGTGTCGACGTTGTCGGCGCTCTGGTATCATTCTTCACTGGTGCATTCGTCATTAGCAGCGTCGGCACTATCGACGCTGGCGCTGCTGGTTTGGCGATGACCTATGCTGTCACGTTCACGGAGAACGTGCTGTGGTTTGTGCGTTTGTACGCTGCCAACGAGCAGAACATGAACGCTGTGGAGCGTATTAAGGAATATCTCGACGTCGAACAGGAAGCTGCAATGATTGTCGAGGACCACCGACCTGCTGCAGATTGGCCAAGTCAGGGATCGGTCGAGTTCATCAAGTACAGCACAAGATACAGAAGCGACTTCGATTTCGTCCTGAAGGACCTCTCCTTCAAGATTGAGTCTAGCCAGAAGGTGGGAGTGGTAGGCAGGACCGGTGCCGGCAAGAGCTCGCTCGCTCTCGCACTCTTCAGAGCCCTGGAAGCTGAGAAGGGTACGATCCTCGTCGACGATTTGGATATCAGCGAGATCGGTCTGCAAGACCTGCGTGAGAACATCGTGATGGTCCCTCAAGACCCCACTCTGTTCACCGGTACCATTCGCACCAACTTGGATCCTTTCGGTCTCTTCACCGACGAGGAGATCTTCACTGCCCTTCGCAAGGTTCAACTCATCACCTCACCCTCGGCAGAGCCATCGCGCCCAGCGACACCCGCAAGCNTTGATGGCAAGAAGCCGCTGACCAACGACCCCATCGCGAAGACCGTCGCAGCTGACTCAGCTCCTGGGCCATCAACTGCATCGGACGATGCCACAGCGACTCCCGCAACCCTCGAGAACAAGAACCTCTTCCTCAACCTTTCGTCAACGGTCGCCGAGTCGGGCTCCAACCTGTCACAAGGCCAGCGTCAACTTCTCTGCCTGGCGCGTGCCATGCTCAAGGATCCCAAGGTGCTGCTCATGGACGAGGCCACCGCCTCGATCGACTACGCCACCGACTCCAAGATCCAGGAGACCATCCGTGAACTCAAGAACACGACGATCACGATCGCGCACAGACTGCAGACCATCATCGACTACGACAGGGTGCTTGTGTTGGAAAAGGGCGAGGTGCTCGAGTTTGGCGATCCATACGACCTTATCCGCAAAGAGGGCGGCATGTTCAAGAGCATGTGCGAGACCAGCGGCGACATGGACATCCTGCTCAAGGAGGCCAAGAAGGCCCACGATGCCAGGAAGCTCGTGGACGACGAGGCTTAAGAAAAAGAGCTCAATGGCTCTCTGTTCACGGTCCCTACGAGAAAAGCGTTGGTCCACGTCTAAAATTTGCGGCACCATTGAAGCGATTTTTTCTCTCTCATTGGCACGGCGTTTGCTCTTCTTATCTTCGTTTCCCTGTTATTGCGCTCTGCTTTCGCTTTATTTTTGTCGAGGCTTGCACTCTTTTGATTGTTGCTATAGAATTGTCTCGTTTCCCGCCAGGCCTTCTGGCAGCTGGTGCTGGGAAGCAAGGTCTTGCGTCTCATTGTCCGAACACTGAAAGATGTAAATATATAGATACAGTATGGATGCCAAATTGAGTGCAGCCCTTTGAAAAAAAAAAACTTTCCGTTCATTGACGAATTGACCTCCCAAAGCCCACGCCATGGACTGTCCTTTATGCCACTTCATCCACTCGGAGCCAATGCTGTATTAGAGTTACAGTAATTACTGCTTTTTGCGAAGCTGAAACCGCCCTGAATCAACAAAGCGCATATCAAAAAGTCCAAAAAGCTTTTTCTGAACGTAGCTCTCATCCAATCCGCAGGCTGGCTCACACTCTACCTGCCCAGCCCAGCCCACGGAACTCCAAGAGCAGCGCTGTCAGGAAGGCACGCTCACTCGCCACCACCCTGATTGTCGATCCTGGACGAAGCAGACGACGGCGATGCCGGCGATTTTGGAGACGAGGGGTTCAGCATGGCGTAGTCCTCCTCGTACCGCCGCCAGACTTCCGCATCGCGGGCCACCTTCTTCTGTTGGCGCACGAACGTCTCGTGCGCTCGCAGTCGCCGGTCGGCCTCGATCATGCTGCCCAGCGTCATGCCGGACATCTGCAAGAACCTAGATGCGCGAAAATGGTCCTCGGGCGTCAGTTTTCCATGTTTCCAACCTTCAATAGACAATGCGGGATTCGGGTTGACGTGTGGTGGAGAAGAAAGGAAGGGGATGACAATGTGCCAGGGCCGGGCTTACATACACTTTGAATTGGAATGTCAGGCCGCGGTAGAGCGGACTGAATGCATACCCTGCTGCACCAAGCAGGACCGAATATATGCCCCCTGTGAGATGAAAAAAAAAGAGCCGGCCGAGAGTCAGTAAGTGTGTTGATGATGAGTGAAGTCAATTCCGGTGCTGGCCCCAACGGCCATGGCGACGGGTCCGGTAGGGCAATAGAGAATTACGCTTAAGGCTTGTCGAGGGCAGAGATAGAGGTGCTGGTTGAGCGGAACTGGAAGGATCTAAGGCATTGAAGGGACGAGGTGGTCGACCGGTTGGATTTCACGTACATCTTGCAGCGCCTACGACAGCGCCCCTCCCTGCAACCCGGGCGGCGTTGTTGACCTCTTCATCTCTTGTGAGGCTTCCATGGGGTTTACCGCTTGCCATTGCGTGATCGGAAGTGCATCGGCGCTTCCAATCACCCGTATCGACGCAGTAGGATTGTCAGAAAAGTTCAAATCTGGAAAGCCCGATCTGACACCGTCAGAAGATATCTTATTTTCTTGAGCGTATGGTAAGTAGGTATGATAAAAGACGCTGGCGATTACTAGTCATGTGCATGTTTGGAAGACTAACAGTAGAGGCTACCAAGGGTTCCTCGTACTGTAGGTAGGAGACATTGGGATGATGAGTAAACCTGACGTCATGCTTCTTGTGCCTCTTAACACAACGCAATATGAACAAAAACGCACTTGTTTAATGTGAGATTTGAGGATGTGGGCATGGACAATGCCTTTTGGAGAGATAAATGCAGCCAGTCATGTTTGCTATTTTCACATTGAAGTGATTCATCATTCGTCTACGAATACTGACGGAGCTAGTCAAAATGCACATCTAACAGGGAATCTTGCGATCGTAGGTATAGCGTGGTCTAGTCGTGAAACCAAACCTCGGAAACGTCGTTTTCATGATATCCTTGTCCACGCTTTCGCGGTGGCAATGTTTCTTTTGTAAATTAAATTCTGAGGCCACATTTAAGGTCATCATCCATCGTCGGAAGTAGGTTTGTACATGATCGAGGTTAAAAACTGAATTTTCCACAAGGTCAGTGACTTGATCCAACACAAAACTAGTGATCAGCAAGTGATCATGTCGGCATACCTTTCTTTTGTACCTAGTAGTTCCACTAGTAGCGAGCACACCATGCCTGATACTACTTGTGGCTAGATGGTTCAAAACCGTGTGGTTAGGCATGATCAGCACGCTGGCATCATCCTTATGAGGAGTTGTGCCGTTGAGAATGCTCTTGCTTAGAAACATTGGGAGACTTGGTGGCAAGGGCAGACTGCCAATGACCCTGGAGGCTCGTTGGAACGTCTCGTCTTCCGGTGTCACGTACTTATCCAGGTCGGAAAGAAAATCAGGGATATGTGATGTATATCGAGGTCTAGGGGCCTGTTGCTGTTGTTGACGCTGCTTTTGCTGCGGCTGCGACGTCGGCCCCTCCCTCTTGGATTGAGATCTAGGTGAGGGTGACTGTTCCTGTTTGGAATGGCGATGTGGCTGGGCTTGCGTACGAGGGCGGCCATCAAGATTAGTCTCTTTCTGTGCAGGGTACTCGATAGCACGCGAAGAGCCCTCGATGGACGGTTCCGCCTGCCCTTTAGTAATGGCTGCACCAGGAATCGGCATCGGCTCGGCTGGTTTTGGCTGTACACGTGCATTAGGGAGAGGCGCAACGACTTCGATGTAGTTGACAAGTATGTTAGTGTAATCGACGGTTGTTGGTAAGTTGTTAGACGTCTGCATGTCGCCATCAACAAGGAACTTTAGATGATGTGTTCCGGGTTTCAACTGAATTGTAGCTGTGAAGATGCCGGGTCGCTCCTTGTCCTTGTGAAGCTTGAACTTGCGTTCCCACTGGACAAAAGTGCCAGTGACGTAGACCTTATCGCCGCCCTGGTTCCATTCTAGTGTCACGGGAACCGTTGGTGCAAACGCTTGCTGTTGCTGCTGCTCCGCAGCAAACGCTGCATCATCTGCGGCCTCCTCGTCGTCTGCAGTCGTAGTGCTGAGCATGCTTGATCGTCGAGGAATGCCACCATCGGTTTCGCCTTCATCGATCGCTGCGCCCATGTCATTAGGCAGTATAATCGGCGACCCTGGTGACCGTACTTCCTTTTCTATCGGCAGGGGTAGCCGCGGCGGCCGATTGTAGTTTGCAACCGTCGCATTATATGGAGAATCCAAGGGAGGATTTGTCGAAGTGAACCCATCGCTCTCGCGCGGTGATGCATGGCGCTCTGGAACATTCAATGGTTGAGCATGTGATGCATGCTGTCGTGCTGCTTTATCAAACTCGGGCACATCTCTATGAGCCAATTCTTTCCTCTCTTCATGCACGGGAGGAGTTGGTGGTGCAGGTGTTGTCGCAGACCGTGACGGCGGGCGCACTTTCGAGTTGTCGCTTCCCATACTAGATTTCTGGCTGTTCTTTGTCGGATCCGGAAGGTCGAAGGGTGCGGTGAATTTGGAACCGGCCTGCGTGGCTGAACGTTGGCGGCGATGGGTGCTCGCAGGGCTGGCCGTGGCAGTGTCGCGTGAAGTTTGTGTCGAAGAGGAGGAAATCAGAGTTGCAGTGGGTGGGGTGCCTCTGCTGGTTGCTTGTGAGAGGTTGGAAATGATGCTGGGAGCTAGACTCTCCCTCCGCCGTGTGTCGTAGGGGGCAGCATGTGACCTTTGGTCCCTATCCTTGGTCGAGCCTGAGCGAGGGGTCGTGGTGGGAGACGTATGCAGGCTCGTGCTGCTCTTGGACTCTGAGTTCCCCATGATTGCGGGACTGTTTCCTCAGGCAGCTATCCGGAATTTGTCGTTTTCTTTGTCTCCCTGCCAGTGCAACCACTAGTGCCTCTTGCAATCAGAGCACCTGAAGTGTAGCACAATAGCTGTCCTGCGCTACGTGGCAATTTCACCACAATGGCGGAAGCCTCAGTGCGACATACTAGACTGACGATATCGGCAGAGAACGGAAGCTGGCAGACCGCTGAAACCGCTCATCCGGAGCACATGCAGGACGACAGCAAGGTAAAATCAGGGAGGGCAGAGTTTGCATATAGCTTTGCACATCGAATGTCCAAGCGAACACCTTGAAGGTATTGAAACCTGGTCGACAATCACAAAGTCATTCGCGATGACGGTCGCGGGGTTGACAGCATGCGCCAAGACCGTCAGATGAGCGGAGACGGCTGAAGTTGAATTTAAAGTTCGGCCCGGACGGGGGAGCCCGTGATTTGCATGTGAACGCGCTACTCCCAGCAAGACTGCTACAGTACTGTATAGAGAGCTGGTTGCTTGTCCTGCTGCCGCTCGCTGGCAGAGATGCTCGACCACCGCTCTCCAAACCATTGTGGCTGATCATAAAATGTGAGACACTATTGACAAAAGATGTCGGATATCAAGATTGAAATTCCTGTATCCGCTGCCCCTACGCCCTCGCCTGAATCAACGCCGTGGTACATCATCGCTTTCAACGGCCTGCAGTTCATCGTCTGGCTCATCGGCAAACCGATTTGGACTCTGCTCTACTATGTCGCCTTGTTCATCTTCAAAGCCGCCACTCTCTTTCTGCGGCCTCTGCTTTTTCTTGCCAGGCCACTGATCCTCGCTGGCCACTTCTTAATATCGTGCTTCTTGTTGCCATTCAATATATTGTCGCGTTTCGAGGTATTCTATCCCGCCATTAACACCGTGAAAGAAGGAAGAAATCTTTCTCCGTGCTGATAATAAGTGCTACCACTTTAGAACTTGTACATCTACCTTTCTAGTGCGTCTTTAATAGGTCTGGCAATTGGTGTCCTGGTCGCCATCGTATATAGTACGATTTGCAACCACTTCGAGTTGAGAAGCAAACCAGCCACGGGTTTGCATAATGCACAGCCTCAATATGGGCAACAAACGGCCTCAGCAACATCCTCGGGCGAAAGTCGCAAGACCCCACGCTCGGCTAAGGAATACAGACTTCATAAACAACAAAAACAGATCGAGAACTTTGCTCTGGGATTCGACCTCGATAGCCTACCTCATTCGACTTACCTCTCGGAAAGTGGTGGGATGAGCAGCGCTGCGCTGACCGACTCACTTTTGACTGGTGTCAATGTGACCAATGGGACAAGCGCAAAGGCGAAGGGGAGCGGGAGACTAAGGACTAAAGGTGGACGTGGAAACCTCTTGACACAAACCATTCTCGAAGAGGTCGACTCCTCTGAGTACGAGGATCAAGACGGGTATTGACATGTCAATGCCCACCACGTGACATTGTAAGATACAGTTAAATAGATAAGAGTTCTGCCACACCTATTGGCTACACGGACGGTATTTCCCTACGCCTGATCCATACTCTTAGATCATCATCGGTGCCATAAACACCCGTCGCTTTCCTGTGTTTTGGGAGCTTCCAAACTGCGTCTTTGCCGCCAACTGGTTCGATCTCCCATACTGAGACAATTGCCGCAACAGACATCAAGACTTGCTTCAATGCGAACGCACGTCCTTTGCACATACTGCCACCACCACCGTAAGGTCTTATGGAGCCCATGTCGGCTACAGGGCCCTCACTGTCGCCTTTCTCATACCTGATGTGCCGATCTGGTTTGAATTCCATTGGGCCGGGAAAGTAGGCTGGGTCAGTGTTGTGTAGATCGTGAGCCGCGTGAGCATATTCGCCTTTCCTCAGTTGCCAGCCGATGTCGTCTTTGTCTCGAGTCTGTAGTACGAAATCCTGTTTCACGACCTTCAAGCTCCACGATGCTGTATCCAGTCTCAAGCATTCGATGTAGCATGATTTCAGCAAAGGGCATTTATTACAGAGTGCATCGACGTCCAAGCTTGCAAGACGTGGTGGTTCTGCAACAGGGAATTCCTGCTTCGGTTGAACAGCGTACACGAAGGGACTGATCTCTTCTCTAATCTTAGAAAGTAGGGACGGATCAGAATAGATGTGGCACAGTACCCAGAAAACAAGCGAGTTGGAGTTTGCATTAGTCGCCCACATCAACGCATGTTCTGTGGCGGCTCTTGCGTCTAGACTCCAGTCGTACTTCCTGTAGACTTCCATTCTTGCTTTCACAAGCTCGCCCACGTCATCCAAATCCCCCCAATCTGCGCCTGGGTTGCCACCGTTATAGTACGTTTCCATCGCAGCATGGAATCCACGCATGGACCTCAGCAAGTTTCTTCGCGCGATGTGGGCGCGAGTCGCTACCGGAAAGAGGAAGAGCAACCAGCGAGGGACGCCTGCAGCAAGGTATAGAAAGCCGCGGTCGAGATTCCAAAGGTTCGAGAAGAACTCGGGATTGTTTGGAAGGAAGTTCGAGCCCATAATGGCTTCATTTGAAAGATGTCCGACAAAGTCACGGACTAATGGCAGCAAGCTTGCCTCTGCTGCTCGCTTACCGCTAGAGTCCGAAGAAGCAACAGGTCGTACATTACTTGAACGCTCCCACATTGTTTGGTCGACCAGACTGGCGTTGAAAGTGACAAAATCGGAGATTGTAGCAGCAAAGTTAGAAGCGGTTCTTTTGACCATGTTGCCAAGAGCTGGTTCGGAGAGCAAATGCTTGTAGCAGGCCATGATCTCTGGCAGCGCTGCATCGTACTTTGCTTGCTCTGACTTTGGAAAACCGAATATACTCTTCATCAGAGCGTTGGATACATGCTCAGAATCCGCGTTCGTGGTTTTCTGATTGAGAAGAGCGGTCGCGAGGCCTGGAGTATACATGACATTGTGAACAGTCCCACCAAAATTGAGTGCAAACATCCCTTCAGAATACTGTGATCGAAGTCGCTTGGTGAACCCAGCAGCGTCGAATGCCATGTTTGGTAGGTGGCCCAACAGCGGAAGCCAGTAGCCAGCCATAGGGACCGTTCTTGCATTGGCGGAGCCATCGCTGGTAGCTATAGGTTTTGACTGCGAGTACCTTGAGCTGGTGACCCTTGTCCGGAGAAGTAGAAAACAAGTTAAGACGATGAATATGACTGCCGGGTTGAAAATTAGTGAAGATAACGAAGAGGATGCTAGAGAGTCCCCTCGGACCTGAGGAACACGAAGTGGGACATCATGTGAGGGCTGCATCGTAGGTGTAGACAACTTCAGTTATCAGTAAAGACGGCAAACGCAACAAGCTTGGTAGTGACGATACAATGCTCATGCATCCATGCCTTGTGCAAAGATGATGTGGGGGGCCATTGGCAAAGAAGCTATTCCAGACACAAGCCTCCCCTACACGACGCAGACAGCTGAGAGCCCGTAGAATACAGAATGTGGAAGTGAAGTGTGGAAACTGGGGAAGGCTAGCTCAATTACTAAGCAAACCAAGGCTGCCTTGGCTGCGTACGATCCATAGGAAGATAATGACTGCCGCAACACCTTTCAAATCTGTGCAGGTGGTCTACTAGATTATGGAGCACACTGAATGCGGCCAGACAAACCTAGGACGACCTCGGGCCAAGAGTACGATCTCTTGAGCAGGAAGATCAAGGCCGTAGAATTCTGTAATATTCATCACTGATTCATGCTACCAAGCGCCTGTCTAGGCTAGTGGCTACGATTGCCCAATACTCAATACCGCCTTTTAGCCTCCCTGGGCGCTTCAACCCTGGTGTTCCAATTTTCACATCGGACAGTGAATACTGTGAGGCTCAAGATTCCAACTTAAGGGGAAGAAAGAAAGCTCTGCGCACTCCTCAAACCCCGTTGTTTGGAAAAGTCTGCTCAAACGAGACGATCCCTAGCTTGGCTTCCATAGCTACCGAGGAATATGCTGTTGACTTATCACAAAGAAAGTTGACCCATCTTGGAGAAAGCCAAAGTCGAAATAAGCAATCGCGACTTGGCTGAAGAGAAGGTCGGCCTTAACGATAGTAGCCATGGAGAAACGATGAAGAACACTTAAAGAGCATCGCGCCATAGGTATGGTCGATGCCATTTACATTTTCGCAGGCGAAAGCCTCGCCAGTACCACGAACGCAGGCTCCAGCATTACCAGGGCTGTTAGAAAAAAAAGCAGGAATTAGCGTATAGTCCCGGTTTTCTGAGGTGACCTGTAAGCTTGATGTTGTCGCATTTTGACCGTAATCAATAGTACATACCGTAGATCGTAAAATGACCCCAGTGGGCGGCATTGATCTCCAATTCTTTAACTTCCATCCTCGATTCGGACCCTATATTCTTGATGGCTACCAGACGAGCACCGCCATTGGACGCATCATCTCTGTAAGTTATGATTTGGGCATATCGCACATCGTCGCAGCTAGGCTCTCCATCAAAAAGATATATGCCTGGCGTACTTTTGCCATCGTCCAATAGGGTAGCGTCCTGGAAGGAGTCTCAGTGAACGAAACTTCTCCAAACACTTAGAAATTACCTACGTAGATCTCGAAGTCTGCACTGACAATTGTGGCAAGACTCATCACAGCAATTGCGATCTGTTTGAGGTACCCCATCGTCCGAGCTGTTGCAAAGGCTGGTGTAACGAGTGCTGGAGGAAACTCGATGTTTGGATGCAGAGTGAGATATTGGCAGGACGTTGCATATATTTTATGTTCTAGGAGCTACTGCTTTGCGCTCGATGACAGCATCTATATGTCGTCGTGCTGATAGACAGATAAAGCGACAAAGGATAAACGGAGACGGCGGTAGGACGGAAAGGGCGAGCATTTGATCTTGCCAATCGACGATCCTCGTTCATTGACTCTGAAGGTCGCATTGCCAAAGGGTGTTGCCTGAGGGTGGCAACCAATGGCGTGGATGTTGATAGATATATGTTGTGACCACCTAGCATGATACCGTGGGGGTAGCAAGGGTGTGGCTTTGATGACATACTTGAATGTAGCTGCCTCACTGCCCAGGTGTGTCAGAACATCTCCGCAGAAAGCCGGTGTCCCACCACAACCTCACCCCTTACCTCATCCTGATACTTTAAAGTGACTCCTTACTCCCTGGTGGGATAAAATTGACCCTCCACAGTGGGAATATGAGGATGAGGTATATACTATGCTCGAGTATGAGTGATTGTTGTTGCAACGTATCAGACAGCGGTAGCCCTCCTATTCGATTCAACCGGTCTCTATCTTATGTGCCTTGTAGAGTATTATGATCTAGACTATGGTGACCTTCATGTCTTTGATCAAAGATAAATGGCCAATAGCCGTAAAGATCCTAGCTCTTGATCGAGTGAAGGATTTGTTCCAGCGATTACAAGCTCATCTCATCCAGACTTCGCAGTCCTCGAACTCTTAGAGTGGAAGGTAGAGTCATGTGTTCCTGGAAGCCCACCTTTGCAACTCCACTATCAACTAGATGAACTCATTATCAATATATCATATTGAACACCGTTCAAGACGTGACCCGGAGATACCTCTCCAGTCCGAGTCTATATGATCTTACTTATGTTTTGTCGAATCCAGCCGTCCGGAGAGTGGTTGGTTGGTTGGTGGATCGGTTGATTTATCGAGAATCCGAGTTTCAAAATCGAAATGTAGCTCGGATTGCATCTGCAGCTCATGTTACCGATAAGAACCCTCTGGTGCACTTTGGCTGGCCTGTCTTGGCCAAAGTAGCGTTTCTGCCCTGCTTTGAGCTTTAAGAATTATGCATTATTTGTCCCCTCAATTTTGCTTACCGTTCGTCTTCTACTCGCAGATGTTGAAACAAAACTTTCCGTATTCGCCTCTAGATCTAATTGACTCCGAGTGGCGACATTTAAGTGTTCATTAGGACAAAGTCCAACATAGGCGGTAGAGGTTACCAGGAGTATCACTTCTGGAGCATTGCTGCTTCGTAGAGCTCAAGTGTAGTTTATATGCTGGCAATGCGCCCATGCACCTAGTCATCATCTTCAGTAAAAAAGACAGCTAGATGACCTAACATCTGCTAGAATGCCAGATATCTTCCACTACAGAACGATACTGGTCGGCATTGAGAACGTGGCATCCAAGCCCACTGATCATTCGGCCGGAGTTGGGTTTCAATGAAGTGAGCGATAGCAGAGCACCAAGACCAGGTTGCATAGAAATCTCCCCTCGAAACTTCGGCGAACAGCCAGTCCGGCAGTAAACGCCAGATTACTTCAACATGGTCTGATATCTTGGATCAGTCTAGATTGACATTTGGAATTCTCCATTCGAAGAATGTAGCTTCATCAAGAAGAGAGACTGACTTTCCGTAATATTAAGCAGCATCATCCGAGAGTAGCCTGCTATGCTGAGCATCCCAGGTCGAAAGCAATCTAGACGACACCAATATCAGGAAGGAGATATAGCACGATCGACAATAATTTGTAATTTTTCATGAGCCTGGCTTAGCAAATGAGGCTACTTAGCACAGGCTACCCTACCTAATAATTGAATGGTAAGATTCAATCAAGCTCTCAAAACCTTCCTTAATTCCTTTTAGAGCCAGCGTGATTTGAAGATCAAGTTCCTCAACAGAAGAAAACCATACCATACTGATTTTTGGTAAACCTGATTAGTCGTGACAAGGTCGACTTGAAATATTAGCATATTTTTCGGTGTGCACCGGTCACTGAGGTGTGCGGTAGGCAACATACAGTAGGTCTTGCTTGAAGGGCTGTCGTATCAGGTGAGGTTGCGGAGTCGCAAAGTCGAGGCAAAGACTGTCCTGCATTGAGCCACTCGGTAGAACGATCTGACCAAGAAGAAGTCGCTGAAGCGTACCGGAAGCTCTTGCTGGAGGCCACTGTACAGTGCTATTAAAACCAGAACTGCCATTCAACAGACAGACTTGAACATTAGAATAGTTATCGCTCCTAACTTCTACCATCGAAAGCTTGGCCTATGCTACCGATGTTGTGGCCGACCCATAGGCGGGTATGAGAATTCCTCTTTCGTCAGTGAGACTTGTCAACAAGTAGAGGGGCGCCTCACATGGGGTACACAATGAAAGCAGGCTTTCATAGCCATATGGAAACGCTTTCGAACAGTCGCCTTTGCAATAGTATGCACTCCTTGATAGAGTAGAGCTTTGAGTGTAGGGTAAACCGGGTGTTTTGACTCGATTCAAGCCGTGCGACGTACTGTGTCTCGAAAGTAGATTGATTGATTGATTGATATATCATTTGCTGAGGCCGTCTAGGAGCCTGAAGAGGCTACGTGGCCGTTATCTACTGCTATCTATCCCTATAGATTGCTTAGCTTTTTGATCTCCTTCCAGGTTGGTGCCTTAGAAGTGATGTAGGTCTGTTGCCTTTTCATATTTTGGATCACAGCCTCGCCCTTACGGGCAGGGCCGCCCTGTTCTGTTGGTCTCTCGCTTAATGAGGTCACCCTAGGGCTGTCCGCGTTCCGTCGCCCCTGAGTGTCCCCTTACGGCCCTGGACTGTTGCAGGAGTTGGGCTTCAAGCATCATGGCTACGGCTCTCTGGACAATTTTCGGCTCACTGAGTAGTACCTTTGTGTCTACTACTCTTTGACCAATGTCTGCCCACATTTCCTCCCTCTCTCGGTTAAAACGTGCGCAGTAGAGAAGGATGTGGTCTGGTGTTTGGTGGTGCCTTTGTCCCTGTCCATCGTCGCATAGACTGCAATATGGGTCGTCCCTCTGGCCAATCCTCCAGAGGTAGTATCCAAGTCCAATTTGGCCTGTTCTAATTTGGGCTGTGATAGAGTTGATTCTCGAAAGTGGAAATGTGACGGCCGTCAAGATACTGTATAACGCGTAGGTAGGTACTTTGATCACCCAATTTTGTTTAGCCAATCGGAGACGAGAGTTCTCGAGTACGTGACCTCGCCCCTGTTCTGTGCTTCCCGTCAATATTATAGATGGCCTGGCAAACGAACCATTCGGATCGAGGTTCTCAATGAATAAGAGTACCAACATGCTCGGTATCACCATGATGACCTTGAGCGGCATCCCCAAGTGAGGGGTCACTGCAGACAGGTCTGTCGGTCTAGACGCTTCATTGCTGCACTGGATTGGTGGAACAGGCTGATGCGTACGCCACGAGTTGTGTTGCAGGACGATGCTGTGGTGAGTTACATTGTGCCGAGACGCCACCTTCGACAATGCATGACGACTTGTTTGTCCATTCGACGATACGTTCTCCCTCGTGTTCTTCTAAAGGTGCCACGAGCGAATACCCAGATACTTGTTGCCCGTCAGCCCCAACCGAGTCCAGCTCCCACTCCAATGTTCTTTATACTCTCACGGTGGCGTTCCAGAAGTCCGCAGCAAGAGCATATAAATGTGTTGAAAACGCATCTCAAAACTCAATTTCACTCTCTAGGTGCGAAGCTTTGAACATAATATACGCAGAGCTTCAAACCGGATGGGTGCCATCAGAATTTGGCGGCGCTGTCACGAGCGCAAATGCATTGCTCCCTGAACTCTGACTCGCCGCTTCTTGGCCAGGCCGTCCGTTTGTGGCACCGCGACATGCATACGGCAACGTACGAGCCCAACAATGGAGTCGAGCCTTCTGACCTTCCCAGCCGAGTTTTGCCAACCGCTTCACCTTGGCTGTAGCTTGCTAGCGCCTTGGACTGCTTTGCCTAGAAGCAGAGGCCTCTTTTAGGAAGCTTGATGATCTATGCTACTGTTGATACTATGAAGTAAAAGCGGAGTAGGAATTCCAGCACGACTTCGCACCAAGGTTCCCTCACTCTAGGGCCATGCTTCTCGCAACTGGTATGGGCTTCGATGCAAGCCACATTGCGGAGACAAGTCACCTAGGCCTCGTTTTAAGGCCCAGCGTTGCCTCTGAACTGTCTCATCGCCCCGTGATATCATGAATTATTATGTTGAAATGTCGAACGCATCGTTACAGCGAAGCAACATGCTTGCATAAAACCGCCTTGAGGTTACATGTGACGATCTCTCGGCCAACTGATAAAGAGCTTGATATCACCGTGTCCCCCTTTACAAGCAACTGGACCTCGATTCCACGCTCTTGGTCTTTGTGCTTGTCCTTCGCGATAAGACCTGGCGTTCTTGTGCCTCCTGTGACTAGAACTCAATCTATTTCCTTCCCTGAGACTTGTTTCGTTCCAAAAGATCTTTCGAACTTCACTGGGACATCATGCCTTCGGACGCAAAGTCTTTTGACGAAAAAGATGCTGTTCACATCCATGATGCATCCCAGCCCCCTCGCAGACATTCGGTAATCGATGATGTCGACCTCAACAAAAACCTGGATGCCAAGTAGGTTCTCAGCTACACCGAGCCTCCACTTGGTCACATCGAGCTATGCTTTCGATTGCCAGAACACAGTCAGGACTGATCTTTCTTGTTACAATCTAGAGTTTCGAATCCCCTTTCAGATGTCTCTACGGACGAACTGTTGGCTGATGTGGAAGCATTCGCCCGAGAAAAAGGCATGGAGGACAAGACGGACCTGCTCAAGCGTGGAGCTCTGGTCGCTCGCAACCCAGCGGACTGGAGATCTATTTCCAGTCTGACCCAGGAAGAGCGGGAAGTACTCGATTTCGAAGCTAAACATCGTTGGAGGCATCCTCTTCGACTCTACGTCACTATCTTCATCTGCTCAATCGGTGCCGCCGTACAAGGCTGGGATCAGACCGGAAGCAATGGCGCTAACTTGAGTTTCCCACTGGAATTTGGCATCGGACAGGGCGAGAATCCGGACAGTCCCAACCAGCAGCGCGACAGTTGGCTTGTCGGTCTCGTCAATGCTGGTCCTTACATCGGGTCTGCCTTCATTGGATGCTGGCTTTCCGATCCTTGCAATTATTACTTTGGACGCCGTGGCACCATCTTCATATCCGCTGTGTTCTGTCTGATCACTCCTATCGGTGGAGCCCTTACTCAATCGTGGCCGGAGCTATTCGTCACCCGCTTGCTTATGGGCATTGGTATGGGACTCAAAGGCTCCTCAGTTCCCATATTTGCTGCCGAGAACAGTCCTGCCCGTATTCGCGGCGCCCTTGTCATGTCCTGGCAAATGGTAGGTCGTCAACCTTGGAGTGAACGTAGGGACTACGGCCAAGCTTACGTCTTCGCAGTGGACCGCCTTTGGCATCTTCCTCGGCTTTTGTGCTAACCTTGCGGTCTATCATGTTGGTAAAATTGCATGGCGTTTGCAGATCGGGTCTGCTTTCATCCCTGCGGTCCCGCTTGTCCTTGGTATATTCTTCTGTCCTGAGGTGAGGTCGCTGGAATTCCTTGCTAGTGAATGGGCATACTGACACACAACACACAGAGTCCAAGGTGGTACATCAAGAAGAACCGCTACTCCAAGGCCTACAATTCACTACTCAAACTACGACATCATCCAATCCAGGCGGCTCGCGACCTGTATTACATTCACTGTCAGCTCCAGGTCGAAGCCAAGATTGTGGGCAAGACCAACTATTTTACTCGTTTCATTCAGCTATTCACGATCCCGCGTGTTCGACGTGCTACGCTTGCGAGCTTCACTGTAATGATTGCACAGCAAATGTGTGGCATTAACATCATTGCCTTTTATTCTTCTACGATATTCGTTAGAGCCCATGCCAGCCAGGCCGAAGCTTTGATCGCTTCTTTTGGCTTCGGGCTTGTAAACTTCGTCTTTGCTTGGCCTGCGATCTGGACAATTGACACCTTTGGCCGCCGATCACTGCTGCTATTCACATTTCCCAACATGGCGTGGACCCTATTGGCTGCGGGATTTTGCTTTTACATCCCCGAAAGCAGTCCGGCTCATCTTGGCCTCATTGCCATGTTCATTTACTTGTTTAGTGCTTTTTATTCACCAGGCGAAGGGCCAGTACCATTCACTTACAGCGCAGAAGTCTTTCCGCTGTCCCATCGAGAGGTCGGAATGGGGTGGGCAGTGGCTACATGCCTGTTTTGGGCAGCGGTGCTGTCAATATCATTTCCTGCTATCCTGGCCGCTTTTGGCAATGTAGGTGCGTTTGGCTTCTACGCTGGTCTAAATGTCGCCGCCTTCGTCATGATCTTCTTCTTCGTCCCGGAGACTAAGCAGGTATGTTCACCAAGATCTTTGAAAGCCACTGGATCGAAGACGCTGATGAGTGGAATCAGAGAACTCTCGAAGAGCTTGATTACATCTTCGCTGTTCCCAGCCGTCAATTCTGGCGCTACCAGACATCGAAGGTCTTGCCTTATTGGATACAGCGCAACGTTCTCTTCCGCCGCAAAGTTAAGCTGGAACCCCTTTACCATTTCGATGAGGGGATTGCCGATGGGAGGAAAGGAAGCATTGCTGCTTGACGAACGGTCATGCTTTCAGGTCAACCTCACGTGTGCTGCAACGGCCAACATATCGAATCAGTCGCTCTTTCTAGGGCTCGAAAGAGGTCGATGTTCAAAGCTCAGGGAAGTGCAACTTCATCCCCTATGAGTCACGCTGTGATTAATTAGATCCTGTCAGACTTCAGCATACACATATAGTCGAGTTTTCGGTTGTTGTATGTCGTACAATCAAATCAGGCCGATCAATGCGTACTGATTCACTTGATCATCAATGAGATTGTCTGTGTGATCTTCTATCCAACGGCAGGTGCAATAGCTTCAAGGTCTCTGACTATTGTTCAAGGTTGAGATGAATAGACAAGAGATGAGTGACAAATAGTGCTCGGACATCATTGGATCCAGTATCAAGATCCCGGGCTTGCTCAAGGGCGGAGAGCGGGTTGTCTGGTATGCATGCTCTTAAGCTTCTCATTCACGTGCCGGTGCTGGTAACAAAGTGCTATCACTCTACAGTACTTGCATGCATATACCAATGGCCATCACTGGCTTCATATAAAGGTAAATAGGTATGTTACAGGTGTAGCTTTTGTTCAGATTTGGTTGTGTTTGCGTATCTCGTGCTCGTGACTCGTTTCATCTAGCCTGATAGACCTGGCTTTCCATCTTTCTCCCTTCCGTCCTCTTTTCAGGGCGCTGTGACTTCGTCGGAGACGCCGTCATCTAAGCTTTGCTAGATTGGGCGGTATGTTGGTGCCCTTCTCAACCCAGGTACAATCCGTCCAGAGCGTGTGCACATAGCCATCAATAACTCATCACCATGAGAATCTGACCATCTGCGCCTTAGTGGGCAACAGAAGGTCCCTTGGAGACGTTCTTGTCACCACCACGGCCTGACTCTTCAGTCTCAACGATGCTGCCCTTCTCGAGGATCTGAATGATCACGTCGTCGTCCTTCGAGGTACCGAACTCATCCTCGAGCTGGCCCTTGGCGGCTGCGTTCAGAGTGCCCTGGTTACCGTGTCTGCCAGTGCCCGTGAGGGCCTCGTGTCAGCAATACATCTTTTTCACCATTCCCATTGGCTGGCAGCCGGCACGAAGGGCGTGAGGAGACAAGGAAGAAGACTTCGAGTGGGAGTGCATGCATACTTGTGAGTGACGAAGATCTTGAAGCCAGAGACGACCTGGGCCAGGGGTATGCTCCTGTCAGTCTTCCAGTCGGTCACAGCTTGGGCACTGTCGGCGAAGACGATGTAATCGTCTGCGCTGCCCTTGTAGTGGACTCTGGTCTGTGGGGCGTTTCCGCGAGGCATTGTAGTGGATTGTTGGAGGTTTGGTTGTGGTTGAAGAGCTGTGAGGATGGAGGACGTAAGAAAGTAGCAGTTTATTCAGGTTTTTGTTTGGGTGGAGAGGAAGAAGTGAGAGAGTATGACCTTTAATATAGCCGGTAAAGAGGTAGAAGAGGGAGCACAGGTGTCGTGTGGACTGACAGGAGCTCACCCCACAAGAGTGGAGGTACAGCCCACCTGTTGACGTAGCTAGGGTAGGACAGCCAGCAAAATGCTCCGAGGTCGAGCCAGCCGCAATCTACGTCATACGAGCGGGTATTTACCTAAGCAGCCGAGGCTTGGCAGGCACACCTCTTCAATCTGCGAGCCAAGACATGTCCTTGCAGCTGTTGTGGCTGAAGCTCTGCTGAACATTGTAGGAATCTAGCATACTGTCTTGACTGTCTACTGACTTGCAATATTCAGCTATCATCACGTAATCTCTTCTTGACAAAAAGAAGAGCAAAAAGAATGCGTCGGCCGGGAATCGAACCCGGGGCTCGTCGAATCAGACCAGATCTTGGCAACGACGAATTTTACCACTAAACCACCAACGCTTGTAGGAAGCAATGCATGTTTCCGATGCCAAGAAACTTTAACAAAACAATATAGTCCTCAATCGCTGTCTTGATGTATCGACTCAGACCTCAAGTCAAGTCCTTCACAGGCATACCGGATCCAATTTGTGATGCTCAAAGACAGTACTCCAAAATAGACCTTGTGGCCCTCCATTTCATTTGAAAGGAGAAATCAGCCATTGAGTTTGATAAATTTCCTGTGACATTGATCTTTTGGCCACCTTTGGGTTCAGGAAGTTTGTCCTAATACTTTGAGGCACTGCACCACCAATTCTAGCGCATGAGATGAATACGAACTCTTTCTTCCAGTCTATTCCCTATGCTCATTCAATTCAGTCTGCTGATTGGTGAACTAGGCTCCCTCAAATACGTTTGCGTTGAAGCAATCCTTTGCCTCAAACAATCGATCGCAGAATTGTCCCGTTTTCACCAACAAT
Organism: Leptoxyphium fumago; assembly: GCA_001660795.1. Taxonomy (NCBI): domain Eukaryota; kingdom Fungi; phylum Ascomycota; class Dothideomycetes; order Capnodiales; family Capnodiaceae; genus Leptoxyphium; species Leptoxyphium fumago. Next base: position 44,722 of record LSHF01000040.1, on the reverse strand, counting down.
ATACTGGTCTAGCCAATGGACTGTGTCTGACAATACTTCAATTACGGCCGACTAAAGGGTCGTTTTATCAACGAAGAAGCAATATGAGCTCTTCTTTGCATTTACCATGTTCGAGACTGGCGTACCACAGTCTTGGCCTGTTACAGCCAACATTCGGAAAGTTATGAAGATGAATCAATCGTCTTTCTTCTACCTTCGGTCTTGGCCGATCATTGTTTCGTATATGTATTAAATTGATCAAACCGAGTCCTCTGTTCAATATGAATATATGAAATCATAGCATTTGTACTCTCGTGATCCCCCATGTCCAAACCAGAGGCAATACTTCGATGTTTAGAGCATATCAAGTCGCGGCCGATTCACTTTCTCGTTACTGTATTATTCGAAAAGGGTACTGAAGCTCCTTATTGAATCGGCATTTCCCCTTCTCGGTGGCGATCACTATATCGCCACATGCGGATCAACAGATGGAACAGAAACTCATTCTTGCTGCTTGTAGTAAATCATTCAGAGAAAAGTTGGAGAAGCTGGGTGAATGATTCGATGAATTAATTTTCGATGCCTCAAGACGTACATCTGTCAACGCGCTCTCTTAATCATCAGTTTACTATGGTCGTAGTCGAGCCGTGTGGAAAACATAGCCCCAAGCCATGATATGTCGTTACCTCACCGTCTAGTTCAGGATAGAAATAACCTCGGTTGAGGCGAAATTGTGAAGTTTACAAAGCTCAATAGACGATAACCGTCGTGTCTCTCTTCCCTGATTATCCGATTACAATACAGACATTTCTTTTTGTATTACACTTATAGGGTCAGGTCCGGTGGTGTCAGTCTTCGTCTCATATAATATCAATGGCTGTCATTCTTTTTGATTTCACGCTGTTTGGAATGAATAAATATAGTCGAAATGTCGCCGCATGAAAACAATGATTGCCAATATGGAATTCTCAGGGTCACACCTCTGCGTACAAGCGAACCAATGGCCCAGTCCATGTGCCTTCGCAATATTGGAAGAAAAGGCAGTGGCCGATTTGTACAGAAGACTAAGGAATGGATTGCCAAAATAATCGTAAGGTCGAGGACTTATTGAACCACTTGTGTCCCATTCACAGTCGAAGCAACTTTTTGACGAGTATGATCTGATGTCATTCTCACTCACCATAACGAAGCAGTCAGTACTTCTCTTACAATTCCCATATCTCTTTTGCGTACAAGTGGCCCAGTGCAGTCAAACCCAGAAAGCAAGGCAAATCATAAACTGTGCAGCAGCGTCCAACCGACTTCACAGCGATTTGATTGGTTCTTGAATCTAAAGGCTTGCCAGCAAACGTTAGATCTGGCTGCTCTAACATATCAGGAGCTAAGGGTTGTACTCATGCCAAAAGTTGCCAGCAGACCAGATTGCAATCTTTCTGGATCTGATGAGTTCGTGGCTGTTCCATTACACACAGGTGCGCGGCTGATAGAAGACACAGCCCTGAGAAATGGAGCATCTGATCCTACTCCCCACGACTCTGCGCGTAAGACCGTCCCTTTGAGTAGGACAGGCGGCTGTGGAGAAGGTTCAGATTCCAGTGAAACATGTCACTCGCATGCTGCAAGCCAGGCCGACAGAGCCTCAAGTGAGCAACTGGCAGCATTCGTTCCAGATGCACCAGAATCAGCATTCTGGCCGAGCAGTGAGTTCGATGAGATGTTGTCAACGTCACACGTCCAGGATACCTTGCTGCTACAAGATCCAGGTAATGGGTTCGCAGAGCCGGTTCCTGATAGCGTATTCTACTGGGATCCAAACCAAGAGCTTGGAACAGATCAGATGAAAAACCCACAAGTCTCGAGCTGTGGATCTTCTCAAGGCTGTGACATATCTCTGTCTCCACAGAATGCGGATCGACACATTGTGATTAAACATGAAGAAGAGGAATTCTCCGCGGCGGTCGCAGACTCTTCATTGCGATTCAATCCCTATGTTGCATCAGACGTCTGGCAGCATGGAACAAAATCTTCGACCCCTTTCCTTACTACACTACAATCCATCTTGGCTGAAGATCGCATGTACTACAAGTTGGCTCGGCGTCATCATTGACATCCATCACAATACTTTGGACATACGAACCGNCAACCCAGTCTTGCGCTTGTTTCGTTTTGCCAACCTGAGATGAAGCACATTCAAGTCTACACTTCTGCAACGTAATTCTTGCCCATTTTGATCAGCACAATCAGAAACTTGGGGAGCCATAATTGGGCAAGGCTCTGGTTTCATGCGTGGGCATGCTATAACACTTCTCTTGGGAGAGACCTAGAAAGCGTCGACATGTAGCAGGCATCAAAACTTTCCAGCATCACAAAGCATCTTCGGACCTATCCCATGGCAACTACAGAAACGGCTCGCAAACGGCAGGTGCTCCCCATGGCATCCGCATCAGGTCCTTGCAGCAAACATCGGCATTGATGGCGCGACTTGTTTGGTGGATGTGTGAAAGATTTGGAGAAGCATAGTGGGGTGACTGCATATAGATTGAGTGTAGGACGAAATCAATGCAACATCAGAATGAATTTCGCCGCAAGTGAAGGTGCGTTTCCTAGCGATTGAAGGCGAGAGCTCATCACCTTCGAGATGTGCCACCAAAGCCTGTGGATTGATGCCTGCTTTCACTCGGGGAAGGAAATGAGCTTGGACCGGCGAACCCAGACGACCCCCATGAAGGCGAGCGAGACGGCACATGTTGCTCAGTCGACGTCCGTCTTCCAACAGTGAACGAAGCTGACGGCCCTGCTTGAGCCGAAGGGTGCTGTGGAGCACCACGACCCCCATTTCGGTTTGCATACGCATAGGCAGCTGAGGCGGCTGTCGCACCCGTTGCTGCGCCCGTCCAGAATCCAGGTCTCCACGATGAATTGGCCTGATTCGGCGTAGATCCATAATTAGGTTGGCGCTGATTGCTTTGCGCTTTAGAGTAAAAGCTTCCTTGAGGGCTATATGGGGGAGGAGGGTCATCAGGCGGATAATCCTCTCCAGGCCCACCCCCTCCCCCTCCTGGGTACCATCCGCCGTCGCCGCGACGTGGGCCACCAGTGGGTGGAGGCGACGGATTGAAGATGTTATAGGCAATGTAGAGTGCGACAGCTATAGCCAATTAGCAGGGATCTTATACGTGGGAAACGGGAGACCATACCAATGAAGGCTATCCAGAAGAGGACAATTGCAAAAGGCGTTCCTTCATGACCCGAGTCCCCATCATGCTGGGGTCTTTTCCAGTGCCTCCCTCCATACTTTTCTTCCCCCAATTCGGTCAATACTAACCGGTACTCAACTCCACAGCTTCCCTTCAAAACGAGAGGGTCATCTGACGAATCATAGCCTTCGCAGCTGACTTCGGTGCTTCCAAGCTTGAACTCAGGCGGTAACGAAGCGGAGCACGTCCACTGAATGTCTTCGCTGTCGTATTCTGACCCTGAATTCTTGCATTGCATAACATCGACATTGTAAATTCCAGCCGCACTGCCTCCAACGCAGCTCAATTGCGGGACGGGATCAACCCGACGAGAAGCGGTAAGCTTATCATGTCGGAAAGTCAGAGTCTTTACTTTTGACAAGTTAATTGCATCTTTGGCTCGAGATCTACCAAGAGCTGTCGCTATTGGGAGGCAAGTGAAGATGAACGCCACAGAAAGCTCACCCAAAAGTGTGGCGCGCATTTTTGGATTCGCCGATGACCGACTTAGGAAACTGTAGGTCAAGACAGTAGGTTTCTCTTGTACTCTCAGGAATAAAGCCAGCAATAAGTCACCTTTGCACACCGTGAAAACAATTATAGGCTGAGACAAAATATATGATGAGTTTGTTCATCGATCAAGACAGGTGTTTGGCCATAATGTTGCAGCCTGCAGCTCCATGACTCCAAGGGACAGGTGTGCCCAGTGGCGTCGTGCGTCACTAGCCACAAGCTTGACAGCATCCATCATGTATGTGAGTATCCTACAGCACGGCATTGCTGCCCTCGTGGACACCGAGCAGCATTCACGACGAACCATCACAATCACGTAGGTAGGGATTCAGCATGAGAGAACGCATTACTTACGTGCTCCCTCGCGCCAAAGCTCCAAGCCTCGATAATATCAGCCTTCAAAAGGGGGCTGTTGAAATTAAGGATGCTGCCTCTGCCTACCTCGAACATAGATTAACGCTTGGCCTGGATGAACTCCCGGAAGAGGTAGGCCTTCATATTGCAATATGTTTGGTCCAATTGTTGCTGACTTCAATATCAATTAAAGCTGAGGACTGTATTGGAATCATCACACGAGCTCCATATTAAGTGGCAGTCAGAGTTCAACTACAAAGCCATATCTCCCTTCTTTTCAAGACTTCCTCCTGGACTGCATATATTCTATACCCCATTGAGTACTACCGACAAAGCCACAGAGTAAGTATGTTACGGTCTGAATTCTAGATCTAGGCTCACATTGTACTTCTCAGGGACAAACTGTGTGGATTCTTAAAGGCCGCATTTACTTCAGATCTCAAGTGCGACACCGTCAAAGACTCTTTCAGCCGGCCTCCAGTCGTCTCAGAGCGCTTTGCCTCATCTGCTACCTACCAATCATACCACTCATTGTACGAAGCTAGGCAAACTGGCGACTTTGTGCGCAGTCTGGTTTGCCAAGATGCAGATACCTGTGGAGAGTCGGTAACTCGCTTTGAGGCAGCCACCTACGTGGATTTCGACTACGATGCCATCAGCCATGCCCTGACAATAACCGCCTTTTGGCCCAATGATAATCCAGCTATCGATGGCTCTGTCAAATCAATCAAAAGTCTAGGTGTCGGGAACCAAGTCGAGGTGGGCATCCTGTCGCCTCAGAAGCCTGAAGAGCTGGAAGAGCTATCCTTTGGAGGCTACTTGACAGTGGTCGGCCAAGACGAAAAGCCAGCTGGGACTGGGTTCTCATTTCCATCTCGCCACCATTGGATAAAAGCTGGAACTAAGGAAGATTCATTCCAAGTCGGCTTTCAACAACCAACAGGTCTACATCCCACAATGGTTTTGAATTTCACCGCGGGCTCCTTGCCAGCGCCTAGCGAACAATGTGCGTTGCACGCCTACATGACGCTGCCGTCCTCGGTTTTCTTGGATAAGTATCAGCTCTCGGATGGGTTGTTTCTCGAATCGCTGAACCTTCAGTCTCTAAGATCAATTTCAGGGGAGCAAGATCTCGAAGCACCTGATTGGATTACTAAGCAATGGGGCTCAGCATCGCTATTGGAGCTGAAGGCTCCAGAGGGTGAGCAGCTTTCACAGCCTTGGGTGGTGCAAATCCCACTCCACCTTAGGTATCTGTCGCCTTCAAACGACGCTGTTAGCCCTGGCTATAGAGAGCTCTCTATTCCATGGCCAGTGGTGTTCTGGGCTTGCGAAGCAGAAGAGGGACTGAAGATGTCCATCAATCCATTTGACCGTACAAATTTGGGCTACGATGGGCTGTTTGGGCCGAAGACGATGTTTTACCACCTCGAGCCGCCGTTCAGGCAACATGCCTATTTTAAGAAGCTCACCAGTAGCCTCACAGTCCCTGTTTTGGATAAGACGGAAAGCACCGCAATACCAGTGGTGACCTTTCTTGTCGTCATCTCGGGGTTTTTATGGATTCTATGGAAGCTGCGCTCTGCGTTTACGAGAGGATCTACCTCCACATCCAATAAGGACAAAACGCAATAGCAGACAGGGAACACTTTGCCGACCGCTTCTCGATCATGGTCGTCATATAACCAAGAATTCCAATACATGCGACCAAAAGTCTTATTCCAATACTTCTCAACAGTTGCAGTGACGTTGGCATTTCCACCATGGCAATCAAGCCTTTACGAATCTGGCACAAACAATAGTCAAGTCTTGCTGGGGATATGCTGTCACGACGAAAGGTTGGCTGAAGAATGGAAAGTCGTGATCAAGTCGGTTTCAGCATCCCTTGCCATGTCAATTGATATAATATGACCGCAGGTAGTTGCATATGTTGACTGCTGTTGCTTGCCGAAGCTATACATGCTGCTATACTACTGTATTGGTGTCAATTTTACAATACTACAAATCCCCATTAATGTCGGCTGTTAGTCAACAGTCTAGAGGTTGGAAGATGAGAGTTTGCAGAATTCGCTACTTGGACGAAAATTCTATGTGGGCCCAACGCAGACGTTGATCAGCGATCAAACCAAAGAAACAAAAGAGAGCTCAATCAATTGATTTCAAGAAGAACCGTGATGTCACAGGTTAGGTTCTCACTAGAGACAACAATATAAGTGGTGAAAATAATAATGATATAATACGTCAAACGTAAGATTGACGAGGAAAACGTACTAGGTGCGGATTTCTATCGTATGATGTGCTGGAAAGATGATGCCCCAATGCCGAACCGACAGTCTTGAAGATGGGCCAAGACATCATCGTTCCATCCTTTGATCTCAGACGACAAAAACCTCATCGTCCATTCTGGCAGAAAGGAACGCCTAAAGATATTATCTCGTTCCCCACCAACCCTGCAAGAGAGCCACTTCATTGCTAACAAATGAGACCATGTATGAATGCCTTGTTGCATTTCTTGCGATGGCAGGGTGCTTCAAGCAAACCAATTCCAAGACTTCACGCTTGATCGCTGAGCCGAAGGTAGCGCTACAGAGTTGGTGACGATCGGCGTAGATCATCGGCCGGCACCTAGGCACCCATTTCCATGAGACAATGGGGTCCGCTTCGAGGTAGGATGATATGTGGTCGGCTATGGCGAAGAGGAAATTGGTACGCCCATTGCGATTCATCACCGATAGCAGTGAAAAAATCCTTCGATTAGTCCTGTAAATTCCGACTCGAAGGGCTTCAAGGCTTCTCTTGGTTCCTGTGTCATTTGGGGGTATATATTGCTAACAAATGCCAGTCGGTACCACCCGCTCTATCCGATGTCGGTATGCTGGATCCTTCAGTGTGTAGAAGGATAGCAGTGACCACCAAACAAGGTCTGAGAAGCGCCGAGTCCATAATCTGGTGTTACCATGGAGCATCTCATAATTGTACATTCTTTGCCTTAGGCAAGGCCGAGCAAACGGAGGCAGGCCTGAAGGATATCATTACATTTGTGGGGGGAGAGCATGTAGCATCACTCTGGACTGCCAGGCGTCTCCTTCAGTCTTCATCGTCACTATCGCTGCCATATCCCACCAACGGTCCGGTAGAGAGCTTTTCGGTTTGCAAACTTTCCCCACTTGCCGTGGGATTAGCCCTGTATTTGCCAAGTGCAGCGAGAGTGCTCGCACCAAGGAGGCCGCTAGGCTGTGGCTGCTGCACGTCACCGCCTTGCCTGGCGCCATCAAGTCCCAACGACGTCGAGCTTTCCTCCTCTACTTGTTCATCCAGCTGGCCATTCTCCTGCGGCGCCTCGAGTAATTTCTTCTCCTCCGGAGCATCGAGTCGTGCTTTCTCGGAAGCGTACCAGACATCGTCTGGAGCATCATATCCTTTAAGACCGAACCCTCCTTCTATCTTTCGACGTTTCCTTTCGGACTCAGGGTCGGCCCCTTCGTATCTCCGACCTTCCAGCTCAGCAACGTAGCTTGCAGGTAAGGCTCTGCGAATGGCCTCCGCAGCCTGCTCTTCGACCATTCTCGCTTCGCGCTTCTGCGCCACAGGGTTTGGGTCGACGGTGGCCCATCGTACGTTCAAGGTTTCGTTGTGGTCTAGCGCCTGGTGCGCCATTGCTTCTTTCGCGAATTCCGCATTCGCGAGATATGTATAGGTTACGAAGGCGACACCACGAGATGGCAATACCCGTATCCGCTCGACCTGACCCCATTCTTGGAAGTGTCGCGCGACTATTTCCTCGATATCATCTGAAACATGGATACGGCCGACGTAGAGCGTGCGATTGACGCGCATGAACGATCCTACACCACCCATGTCGTCTCTGTAATCGCTGAATTTGTCTCTTCCAAAGCAATCGACATTGCTCGGAAAGATATCTCCAAGACCACCTTCCTTCGCGATGCGACTGTTCGGTAACCTGTGCAAGTATTCACAGTCCTGGCCTTTTGGGCACAAGCCTCTGGCGAAAAAGAGGCAAAAGTAGCTTCCTGATATTTTGTCTGCCCTAGTATACCCACTGTCTGTCGCAACCACACATCTCCCATGCGCCTGGTGCTTGGATGAGAGTGCATCTTCGCGATCGCCACCACTCCATTTGTTGTACCAGATGTTGAAGATGGTGCCGGTTTGTGGTGGAGGCTCGGTTTTGAAAGTGGCTGGATCTTGCTGCGGTCGCGCAGGCCGACGCTTTCGTTTTATGATCTTTGTTTTCTTGACCTTCTGTACAGTGCCATCTGTGGGCGCCGAAACTTCGGTCGATGTGTTTGTAGTCGTGACGATCCCGTTCGCAGGGTTGAGGTCCTCAAAGACGGCTGCAGGTAGCTCCTGCGATTGCACATCAATCTCCGCCATGATTGATGAAGAATGACAAACGACGTAGGGCGTGGTTTAGAAGTTCGCTGTCGAGTGTTTTCGATGTGAATGATCAAAGATCGCGCGTTCACATGACGTCGAAGGACATCGATGTCAAAAGTCGCGTTGCTGCGAGTGGTTATTAGAAAGCCCTTACATAATCAAAGTCTTTACTCTGTGACCTTGTGCTGTGCTCTGCGACTTATGATGCTTAGGTAACGTGCACCATAGTCAATGACCCTTCTGTGTTCCATCATTGAAGTTACGTAGAAACCCGAATGTGACCACAAATGGCAGGCCCTGCTGGAAATATCACATACTGCTGTTTAAGAGTTGATGTTCTAGGGCGAAGAGATGCCATAACGCACTCCATTGCGATCATCTAAATGAACCCTTACATCCAACTCTGAGCCTTCGGTTGATTCCCGAACGACGTGAGGCCGAATTATGTTGGCCCTTCTAAACTTACATTTGGGCGTAAAGTAGCAACCACGTAGTAATTTTATATATAACACGACAAGAGCGGTGAAAGGCATGGCGTAACGTTGTAATTGGTTTCGGCATCATGGAGGAAGGTTGACAACTCAGGCCAAGACTCATAGCGTGAATGGCTAACCCTCAGTACATAGTCCACGTCCTGTGTTTTGGATGGGGGCGCGCAGCACTGTTGCTGCTTTGACAATTTAATGACGATAGAATCCAATTGAGAATGCGTTTATCAACATGTTGAGTCGTATCTCGCACGACCGTCATCTCATACAGATCTTATCCTGCCCGTGGGGAGACCTTCCTTCATAAATCTAATCTAAATTTAAGCTTGTGAAAACAAATGCAAGTCGCTTCTGCTGGGATGCTGTTAGTGAGAGAAGCGGAAGTCCAGACGCTTGTTGCCTAGGTCCGTGGTGGTTGCGAGGTAATGCTCCCTCTCTTCCTTGCTCATAGCGGACCACTTCTGCTCCCTGTGACGATTGATGCTGACGTAGAAGAACTTAGCGGCGATGAAGGCAAAGATGTTGAAAACGGCAAGGCCGATCAGAACCTTGTTGCCACGGTAGTAGTTTGGTTTGTCATCATTACGATAGATCTGGGTCACGACCGTCAGTACATCGTTTTGTATCGGAAAGGATTAATAGGATCAACTTACATTGCTGCCGATGATGTTGGAGGCTTGCACGGTCATGTTGTAGATGGCAGTGGCAACGGTCCTCGTGCGAACAGTACCGGCGTTCCGGCTGGTCAAGGCAACTAAAATCGCGTGGACATACGGTTGGCTGAACAGCAGGATCGTGAGCACATAAGTAACCCAGTGGCTACGCTCTGGGGGCAAGACCTCGAGAGCAATGAGTAGGGCAAGTGGCCACACTTGGCTGACGACTCCCATCAACAGCCTTTGATTCAAGTACTCAGACACCCAAGTGACGATGAGCAAGTTGACGATGAATAACACATAAGCCGGAATGGTGAGAAGGTTGGTCTGGAAGGTACCGAAGCCAGCGGCCTTCAAGTTGAGGGTGAGGTATTGGCTGATCGGGNTGGTGGGAAGCAACCATGTGAGACCGATCAGGAAGACTGGGAACATGTGCCAGTCGGTAAGGCATCGCCAGATCATTTTTGGAGTGAGAGCCTGGCGGTTGTGCATGTCACCCTTCGAGGGGTCGTCACGAATGACTCGGTTGACCATGATCTTCTCCTCGCGCTCATTGAACCAGCCATTTTTACCACGTAAGAACGAGGCGGTTTGGGTGGGAGAGGGTGGCAAGTAGAACCAAGAGACAATTCCAATCACACCAGTCACCATGCCCTCAAGCGCGAATAACCACCTCCAGCCAGCGAATCCATTGACACCGCGAAGGCGGAGAATGCCGAAAGCGAGGAATGCAGAGATGATGCTGGTGAACTGGTAGGATGTCCAAAAGAAGGATAGCCTGACGGGGAGCTCCTTGGACTTATACCAGTAGCTCAGGTAAAGAATGTTGTCCGGGATGAAACCACCCTCGATAAGACCAAGCAATGCTCGGCAAGCCCAGAATGAGTGTTTACCAGTCATGAACGCCTGGCAGCTGGCGACAAGGGACCAAGACACCATCTGGATAGGGCTGTGGGTCAAGTTAGCAAAAGGTGCGGGTTAATTTGGCCACGCCATTATTGCTTACATCCAGTTATCAGGGCCGATCTTCTTGGAGATCAGCTGAGACGGAAGCTCGGCGAATAAGAAGCAAAGGTAGAAAATGGTCTGCCCGGTATTGTAGTCATTCGTATTGTGGATGTTCAAATCATCAAGCATCTTGTCAGAAAGAGCCTGGTTGATGTTGCCACGGTCCAGCTGCAGGGCAAAGAACATGAGACAGACCCATGAGCAGATGCGAAGGTCGATCGTGCGGACCAATCGCTTCTCCTCTTGGGGGTCCCATTCGAACTTCGGGTCATAACGATGAATGCCCTCGTAGGAGTCAATGGGCCGGAAGATGTCCTCGCTCTCGGCAGAATCTGCGAAGGTGCTCTCGCCGACTTTGGCGCGGTATGTGGGCTCAATGGAAGGCTCCTGGAAGCTTTCGCCGGTAGTCTCCAGCACCTTTTGGCTAGTCGTTGACTTGAAGAAACCCATGGCGGCAACGAGGCAGTCTGCAGGCCGGGGTGGTCACGGACAAGCGAAGGTCCTCGAAGTCAAAATGGAGGTGACGGGTGAATCCTGAAGGCGTGATCTGTAGCGAAGATTCGATGCTTTATGCAGTGTGATGCACTTTAAACCGCTCACCGGCAAGAGATTGGACAAGAAGTAAGAAGAAAAATTGCGCGAGCGGTTATGGAAAACCTAGTCTGCTTAGGAAATGCCACGAGGGTAGCACATGAGAAGTAAGGCCGACATCGAAGGACGTTGATTCTAAAGACAGTCGAACTGCCGTACGCGGCCGTCACGCAATAGAGGTGATTATGCATGATAGCACTGGCGCGCCTCTTAAGTGGAGAGGTGCACTTGCCGCGAACCAAGCGTATTACCATACAAAGGGGGACCACCAAGTAGGGTAGCAGAACGAAGATGCATGCTCACATGGCTGCCACCCAACCAGGATTTTGATTGCATCCCTGTTGGTCCACGCCCCAGAACTTGTCGATGCACAGGGTATCTTTAGAAGTCAAGAACATCATTGCAGGATGAAGGTCGATAACGCCGACGCATTGCGTAGCGAGAACCCTACAACTGGACGTGTGTAACACGGGAGACGATAAGTTTCCTCAGCAATGTGCATCAAGGATAAAGGCAGGCAATCCTACAGAGCTCCAACCGTCCTACAGTAGTCTAGTGGAGGTTGGAGAGGGACTGATTGACGCAGGGCTAGGCCGGTGTGGGACACTGTCTAACAGTGGAGTGGCCAGTGACGACCATATCAAGGTAGGTAAGGGACTGCTTGCTCCATTGATTTATTAATTGGCTGATTGATCGATCGGATGATGATTGATTGTTGATGGCTGGCTGGCTGGCGAGCAAGGAATAGAACCAGTTCAAAGAATCGCAAACATCCTGCATTTACGAGTCGTACATTACCGAAGGAAGCCACCCATCGAGCCAACACGAATTTCCACCGTCAGTTCGATATGGATTGCAACAATTGCAATGGTGCATCTCGATAGGTCGGCAACGGGCATAGTCGAGGTTGAAGTCGGGGACTGCGGGCTTGCCGCATCGGGGCATTGTGAGCTCAGCACGCCATTCCTGCGGGACTTCACGACATTCGCATCGTACAGGCAAGACGGGCCACCACGTAACTCGTCAAGCTGCATTTCTGCTCCCGCATGAGCGCAGACCAATTATAACATCCACTATCCGGGACGATCGTTGCTTGGTCTGACGGTCGTACGGGGGTGCGTGCGAGCGTGGACGCCTGGTGTGATTGATGATTGATCGATTGATTGATGGATTGATGGATGGATGGATGGCAGGATTGGATGGACTGATGATTGATTGATTGATTGCTTCTTGCTCTCTCGCTCCGTCGCTCTCGCTGTCCTCCAAATACCCCTCCGCCTTCGGTCCCCACTCTCTCAGACCACAGGATACATGGGATACATGGGTATCAGATGCGATGGCTCGCTGCTGGTGCTGCCGCCGCTGGTGGTGAAGATGATGGTGTCTGACTGTCTGGGACTGTCGCAATACTCGAGCTTCATGGTACATCGTGGAGATAGCCTCTCCGATTTATAAGGTGCCCGCCGTATATCCGTCAATGGTGTCCGCGGTCGCTGCGTGTATGAACGATAAGAAGCAGCTTCTGCCTTCCATCCTGGATTATATTTTGTTTTGCCTCGAGTCTCATCATTGGTAGACGTAGTCCCTAGTCATCAGCCTGCATCGCTTCCCCAATCCATTTACGTGCTCAGTAATTGGCTTGCTTTCAGCTCAGACATCATGGCTCCCTCCCTCGTCGAAACTGTGACCAGCAACGGCCCTGCAGAGGCCACTGCCGGCGTCGAGAGTCTCAACCTAAAGGAGAACCCGGTTAAGACCGAGACCCAGAAGGCTGCGCCCGAGCCACAGGTCAACCTGGGCTCGTACAAGCAGACCTACTTCCGATATGGTGCCGGCGTCAAGTACGACAACGAACTCAATGGCACTGACAAGTTCTCTCCGGCCTCATACCCCCAGTAAGTCGCCCATTCAGGACCTGCGTGTGCCCATGCCTCGCTTCTGTGCCTCAGCTGACATCGATGCCAATCCAGCTACCTCCCATACTGGGACAGCGTGACTTACCCTGCCATCGAGCCTTTCGAGCACTACGAGCATGGCAAGGACGCTGACCCATCTTTCTCGAACCTGCTCGGCAACGCGACCAAGGTGTCCGACGTCACTGCCAACATTGGTGCTGAGGTGCACGGTGTGCAGCTGAGTAAGTTGAGCAAGGCTGGCAAGGATGAACTCGCCCTCTTTGTCGCCCAGAAGAAGGTCGTCGCCTTCCGTGACCAGGACTTTGCCGATCTTCCAATTCAGGAGGCTCTCGACTTTGCCGAGTACTTCGGCCCTTCGCACATCCACCAGACCAGCGGTGCTCCAAAGGGTTTCCCCAAGGTCCACCTTGTCCACCGTTCCGCCGAGGATACTACTGCCGAGGCTTTCTTCCAGGACCACACCAGCTCTGTGACATGGCACTCCGATGTCACCTTCGAGAAGCAGCCCCCAGGTACAACCTTCCTCTACATCCTCGACGGCCCAGTCGCAGGAGGTGACACCGTCTTCTCCAACATGGCAGTTGCCTACAGGCGTCTGTCTCCAGAGTTCCAGAAACGCCTGCATGGCTTGAAGGCCACCCACTCAGGCTTCGAGCAGGCTGCCGCCGCTAGAAGCCGTGGTTCTATTTCTCGCCGTGAGCCCATCGCCACTGAGCACCCAATCGTCCGCACCCATCCTGCCACCGGTGAGAAGGCTTTGTTCGTCAACTCTCAGTTCACTCGCAGAGTGGTCGGATACAAGAAGGAGGAATCGGACAACCTGCTCAAGTTCCTCTACGATCACATCGCCCAGGGCACCGACTTCCAGGCTCGTATCAAATGGGAGAAGGGTACCGTCGTTGTCTGGGACAACCGTGTGACTGATCATACAGCTATATCCGACTGGACCGACGGGCAGCGCAGGCATCTCGCCAGGTTGACACCTCAAGCTGAAAGACCATACGAGACTCCCTTTGAGAGTAACTAGTTTAGCTCTCGTGGTGACGGCCCTTTTCCTTGACACGTAGTACATAACGATGTAAACAAGACAAATCCTTTCAAACAGCTTCAAAGTATCGTGTTCATAGGCTTATTGGTTTTGTGCGCCATGGGCCATTATAATACGTCGTTCGTCATGACTCGTTATTGCGTTCTTTTACGAAGCGTACTTTGCAAATGAGATGGAGGTCCAGTAAATGTTGCTTCAATCTCTCCAGTCAATCAAAACCTCATCGGTCCTGAAACGCTGTGTAAAAGTGCTTTCGGTTAGATCAGTCTTGAAGCCTTGCTTCCAGGCAAGTAAGCCTGCATGAGCGATCATAATACCATTGTCAATGCAATATCGCTCGTCCGTTGCATAAACGCTGCCGCCTCTCTCACTGGCCATCTGGCCCATCATCTCCTGTAAGCGTTCGTTGCATCCGACACCACCGACTATTAGAACTTGACCTGCACCGACGTGTGCCATAGCACGCTCAGTGATCTCGACCAGCATTGCATACACGGTCTCCTGGAGCGAAAAGCAAAGATCCTCTTGTGTTATGGGCTCACCGGTGAGATCGTCCTTCCAGACCTCACCACCTGGCTCCTGTCCCGCTGCAAGCTTCTTGGCCATCTCCTCTATCCTGGCCAGAATACCAGAGAAAGAAACATCCATTCCCTTAACGGCATACGGTAGCTCCAGTAGATGTTTGCCTTTCTTGGCGAGTTGCTCGATGTTATAACCAGGCGCTGGGTCGTTGCTGACATTCAGCACTCTCGCAAAACGATCCAAGCAATTTCCGACCGCGATGTCCAGCGCTTCCCCAAATATTCTATATCTCTGCGCGGAATATGCGATAACTTGCGAGTTGCCTCCGGATACGTAAAGCACCACCGGGTTCTCAGCACCGGTGATCGCTCGTCCCATTTCGATATGTCCCACACAGTGGTTGACGCCAACGAGAGGTTTATCCCAGAGCTGTGAAATCGTACGTGCCGCAATGGCAACACCACCCAGTGGCGCACCCATTCCTGGTCCTTTGGTGTAACAAATGCAATCGATGTCCTCCACCCGTAGCTTCGCCTGTTTGATCGCCTGCTTCACTAATCGAACGACCCATCGTCTGTGGTGAGCAGCAGTGTCCTTTGGTAGAAAGCCGGTACCGGCAGGAGTCACGTAGGTGTGACGGAGATTTGCGAGGATTTCGACCGGAGGAGAAGTGTGTTTCGATCTTTTTCGTGAAGGCGCATCGTTATCTGAGTCCAGTGCACTGTCGTGTGGTGATGGTGGTGTGGTCGTTCGTGAGATGGGGTCGATAACAGGGTGGAAAATGACGCCCACACCCAGCTTATTGGCAGAGCCTTCGAGGCCTATTGCGATTGGCATTTTGATTCGACGACGTGCCAGTTATGCTTCGGGCCGTTGACTGTGAAGCGCATGGAAATCATCGTCAAACGCTGATTCACATGTAAAGCGGACGCCAAGACGGAGGGGCCAATCTTTGAGCCTCAGGCACAAATCATGCGGGGCGGACCTGCGTCACTCTGCCTTGTCTGCCAAGATAGATGATGCTTCAGCCACGATTGTCGCGACTGCCGAGTTGGCGGTTGCCAGTCTTGAACTTCAAGTCCTTGCTTGTGAACCACCACCAACTCACTTCTCACTTACACTCCCCTTACTTCTGCTTATCTGGACGTATCTGTCCTTCTTTCACTGCATTCGAGCGACCTAGATTCCTTCCAGATCTTCCATATCAACGATCAGGAGCGACACAATGTCGTGGTCCGGCTTCAAGAAAAATGTATGGTCTATGCCAATCTCACTGCAGCGTATGCCCATTAATGCTCTTCGAACCAGGTCGGCCGTGCCACAACACAGGTCATGATGAAGACGGGCCACGTCGATAAAACCACCGACCGAGATTACGAAATCGAAGAACGTCGATTCAAAACACTTGAAGCATCCGCCACACGGCTGCAGAAGGAAGCAAGAGGGTACCTCGACTCTCTTCGTGCGATGACCGCCTCTCAAATGCGCATCGCTGAGACCATTGATGCTTTCTATGGCGAGAGTGGTGCGCGTGACGGTGTAAGCAGATCTTACAAGCAAGCAGTCGAGGATCTTGATGCGGAGACCATCAAGGCGCTTGATGGGCCCTACAGGTTGGTTCCCCAGGACCTGGAGGATGAGTGGCTGATAGACGACGACTACGGATTCACGGACGATGAGGAGAAGATCCAGATCGAATGGGAGATGAATTTTGGAGGGAACCTCAGGAAGATGCGGAGGACCACCAACAACGAGCTGAGTGAGAGCCACAGAGAGGAGTTTTCGATACTGATAGATGCGATATTTAGGCAGACTGTGCTTGAGCCCATCAACCGCTTCTGTGCATATTTCCCCGACATAAACGAATGTGAGTTTGAACCCTGAAACGCGCGCGTTGAGAATGAGCTTTGAGCTGACTTGCTGTGAAGGTATCAAGAAGCGAAACCACAAAATGCTCGACTACGATTCGATGCGCAGCAAGGTCAAGAGGCTCACAGAGAAGCCTGACAAAGACCCTGCTAAGCTTCCTCGCACCGAAAAAGAGACAGAAATGGTGGGTAGATTCTCCCTTTCCCATTCGTCCGATTCAAGCACAGTCTGCCGTACTCCAAGCGATCTATTTCTTTCATCCCCACCTCGTGTGTTGGATAGCCCCAAGCGCAGAGCGACAGAGCGGGTGGCTCTGTCAACCTCGGTCAGCGAGGAGGCTTCCATTCCGAGGCCGCATGAGGATTTCAACAATCAGCATGCATCACCTCCTGTCCCAGCTTCCTCCGGTAAACAAAATCCTGCTAGAACTGGTTGTTCCAAAGATGAAGGCGACATAGGCCGCGCGATACCGGGCCTGGCTACAAGCGGAAAAGGTAAATCGGTTTCTCCACCAAGCCGCTCTTCCAGCGTCAAAACTATGATTGCAAAACCACTCGGATCCAGTTTAAGCCCGACCAAAGCGGTTTCGCAGCGATCTCCGGACCCTTTGCACAACTCTCTTGGAACCAGATCTGTTGATGGACTCGACGACTCGACAGAAACAACTCCTTTGAAACGTCGTCGAAGTAAACGTGGGAGTACCATGTTGCCTTCGTCACCTGCAAAATTCAGCGGCGATAAGCGATCAAGCATTTGGGCAAATTTCTCGCCCACCGCACCGACCAAGAGAGGAGATCCTGGCGAACCTACGCTTCAATACCGTGAGGTGTCGCCATTGCAGCTATTCAGAGCCAACCCCCTCCCAGTGCCTCCAAAGGATTATCCCCATTCTTCCTTGCATAAACCTGCTTCCCAAGAAGCCCCAGTCACAAAGACCCGGATCACAGGGCCACCGACCAGCGTGAATATTCTGCAACAGAGCTTGCACAGGTCTGCTCCAATTCTGAACCAATCTCACGCTCGACACTCTACGTCTTTTCTCGGTGCTGGATCTTCTTTTGGACTCCGTGACCGTCCCGCCATTCCAATACTTCCTTCCCTACTAGACCCCCAACTGTCCCAGAATTCAACCTCTCAACCCCCAGGTCACGAGCAAACTGCGCGGAGCTCAACCTCTTCGCATCGCTCTGAAGCTACAAGTAACTGCGATCGCAGTTCATCGTTCATAAACAGTTTTGATTTTGAAGACATGATGGACTATTTAAAGGGGGCCTTCCTCCATCAACATGCTGACCTCCTAAAACAGGCGAAAGCCGCATACGAACAATTGAACGACCAGCTCACTTCTGAGATTCCACAACTCATCGATCTGAGAGTGCCATACCTGGATCCCACTTTCGAGGCCCTGGTCAAAATTCAGCTGAGATTTTGCGCCGAGGCTTACTCAAGAATGGCGCAGGTGCAACAGTACGTCCCAATCAATATCTTTGTAGCCCAATTGGGAGTCTGTTAACGTGTTGATTTATACAGATACCTCGACGCTTCGACAAGAGATCAGTATGCTTCAGGTGACTTGGACCAGCGAGTGGAGGACGTTCTTGGTCAAATAAGAGAGTTGAGCATTGCCGGCACCGTCTAGGCCGTTCCCCATGGTTAGTATGTTGCCGGCGGTAGTGGCAGTGGCGGTCGAGATGATCTATCTTCTCTGTTTCAAGCGTTTAGTATATATACAGTGCTTTACTCACATGTCCACCAAGGCTTCTGGGTTGACTCCTGCCTTTGGGTCAGAAGATTTGCTTCGCTGTCTTTGCGGGCTGATGCAACCTCCGGTGGGTGTTCGACCCATACAACCTCACTATTTGATTTCGTTCCCAATGCCAGTCAGCGCGTTGCGCAATTAGCCTTCTTTATATCCCATTCAATAGTCAATATGCTTGTGACCAGCGGTGATATAGTTTCAAGCCGCAAAGGATTGCTCCCAAGAGTAACAAGTGTCTAGCGCTGAAGCATATATGGGAAAGCGATCATGCAGCACATTTGATGCTGGTAGATGCTCATCAACGTAAGAGGTATGCTCATTGATGTTCATGTGATACTTAGCAAGGAAATACATTCGGATTTGGATTTGGGTGTCATCTACCAATTTGTTTTGTCTCGGTCATAGTCAATCGTTATATCGAGTGGCGGCATATCCTATGGGTAATGATCTCAATATAGTGCAATGTATTATTTATGCATACCTCCCATCATCGATATTCAACATCGACCTATCTACGTCTCCATCTCACCTGGGCAGTTGGTAGGGGACTTTCGATCTGAATGGTCGCGTGTTGCTGTAGCGTGCTTAGGTAATGGCGTCTGATATCCTTGCTCCGAAACCGACTTGACAGGATCTCGGCATCTGGCCCGAGCACTAGCTCACGATCTGCTCAGCCAGCTCGCTATCTAATCTGGCAGGTAACTTTTTTTTTTGTTTGGGCGAGCTTCAATGTACACATTGGCTTACCACAAATCGCAAATCCGCCTTGAAACCCATGGACGCCCGCCAGTATCTCTCGTCGCGCGGCTGGAAGGGTGATGGCCATGGCTTGGGCTCCACCCAGTCAGGCATCAAGCGGCCTCTACTCGTCTCCAAAAAGGTCGATGTGCTCGGTGTCGGGATAAATAAACACAAAGCAGTAAGCGACCAGTGGTGGCTCAGGGCTTTCGATCAAGGCCTGAAGGATTTCGGTACTGGAAAGCAAAGTTCTCTAGCACAGGTTAAGGAGCAGGGCCATTTCAAAGGCGGCTTGTACGGCCACTTTGTCCCAGGCGAACGTTTGGAAGGGACTATCAAGGACACGGACGCCACTACCTCGACACTGGAGGTTTCCTCAGAAAGCGATGAGAGCAGCTCGGAAAGCAGCTCTGAGAGCGATGCCAAGACTGCTCAGAATGTCACTTCTCGAAGCAAGTCAGACGGGACAAAGGTTGGGAAATCGTCCAATGCGACGGCTCGTTCTTCAGAGAGTCGGAAAAGAAAGAGGGCAGATGACAACTGCCAGGAGGATGCCACGCCAGCGTTGTCGAAGGAACAGCTCCGGCTTCGCGTGAAATCCTGCTTAGGAGAAGCATATCGCCGAGGGGTTATCCCTGCTGGATCGAAGGAGATCAAGAAAGGATTATGCCCCAAAGACGGTGTGAGGCAGCCTTCACTGTCTCGTTCCGACCCAGTACGGATCGTATTGGATCACATTTCAGACAAGCACAAGTTCGAACCTGGCTGGACGGACAAGCAGACCAAGCGCGCTCGTAAACAGGCAAAGCGTGACTTGAAGAGATTCGGCCGTCAAGTATTTTCAAAAACCTCTTTTCCCGCAAGTCTCGGATCAGAGGATCGGATTCAGAAGAAGGCAGCGAAGAAGTCGGCTGCAAAGACTGGGAAAACACAGGAGGACCACGCAACAATCGAGCAGCGACGATCAAAGAAAGAGAAGAAGCATAGAAAGGGGAACAAGGATGAAACTAGCACCCCAAACGACACCGAAGAACATACAGACCCTGGAAAGATAGACAATGGGATAGACGACAGACGTAGGAGGAAAAACGAGAAAGCTGCGAAAGCGAAGGGCCTCACGGTTGCAAAATACCTGGAAAAGAAAGATGCAAAAAGAGCGTCGACGACTGCTTGTTCCGCAGCTCAGCAAATCTGTGTTTGATGCTGCTCCTACTACTTTACAGCCTCACTTGGCAACCTGTCAGATATGGCGACGAGCGCTTACCGGCAAACACCTCGGTTGACATTTGATTCATTCGGCTGGAAAGTTCGTCATCAGCCAATCTTTCCAGCACTCACCTCGCTGCCCGCGGAAACACTCGGATTTTCTCGCGTTGTGGCCACAAACCAAGCAAGATGATAGGCAAAATTCTTGCGTCTCGTCTACGAATAGGATGCAAGAATTGATCTATATTCGGCCGAGGTTTGAAGTTTGTAACCGCAAGAAACGGCTCCAATGGAATAACTGGACTGTTGTTTGGCTTACTGCCAGACTTGGAAATAAACTGTAAAGCTGAATGTACGATTGGGTTTTATGATGCGAGACTCACGCGAGAGTCGATAGTGTACAACAAGAGTTCTCGAGCTATAGGCCACTCGTTGGTCGAGAAGGTTTCGAGACTGAGCTGTCTGGTTGGTACCCATGCTCGGATCTTGGCTCCGAGAGAGTAGCTTTGATGGAGACACATCCCATCCATGCCAGCTTCGCTACACACTCGTACCATATGTGTCCTAATTCGCGAGATCAACAACTACCCTAGATTCAGTAGCTCTGTGCAGCCCAAATCGGTGCAGCTTAGAATGCATACTGCAACATGGCAGCACGACGAGCCAAGGCGCGTTTGCGAGGAAAGCTTGGTGTGAAGCTTTGCCCACCACTACTCTCAGTTTGGGATAAGTACAACTTTCTTATCAAGCATTCATTGGAACACTTGACCGCGCATGGTTGTGTGTCACAAAGCTTGCCGGCATGCACATCAAGACGAGATCTCGATTCCGAAGAGGATGTTCTTCCAGGTGCGACTGATATTGAACTTTAAGAAGCATGTTTCTCGAAGGGTACTACCAAGGTATAGAGTGCTTAGTTTGAACCAGACGGATCAGGCAGAGCAATCACCTATCCTGGCATGGAATCAGAGACAAGCGTGAGTCTCAATGCCTCCACATAGAAAGGTTCTTGGCCGAGTAATAGAACAGTCTGCGCGGCCGACAACAACTGTAATCGCTTTCAACTTTGAGGAACATTGTGACTGCAACTCACCATATTGAATATTTCAAACAACAGGTGAAGAGCGGAATCATGGAAGCAAGGAATGTTGTCAGATGGCATGTCGATGCGATTCGTCTTAGAACCGTTGTTGAGCAACCTCGAGTCAAGGTCCGGATACGTGGATCGTACAGTCGTTGTAGAAATAAGATGATCCATTCGTCGAGTACATTGACCATCTTGGTCCTTTCTCTTCTGACTTCGAGGTAAATGGGGCGAGCCGTATTGCCAAGGATAGTCACGTGAGTCTTTCCTCTTGTCTGAACAGGCAATCACATATGGCACATCGATCTCCAACCACCGCTTGTGCGACATTCGCATCCAGAACGACACTAGATCTGGCGGTAGAGAGATCTATCCCTCCAGTCGAGAAATCCAATCATGTGGCGATGCTCTCCCAATCTTGATCTGTATAGGATGGTTCCTCGAGAATCCATCTCGGCCGGTTGATACTGCGACCTTCCTTTCATGCCCTTCAACGACATGATGCTTCTCGAATGGTACGTACTGGATCTAGCGAGTCTAGCGAGGAGGTTGTATGTGTGGCGATAAATGAAGCATTTTCCTTTGGTAGCCTGTCCAGACATGGTGGTCCGATCCAGTTTCTTACAGCAACACAGACGTTGATCAGATCTGCAAAAGGACTCGTCTGTGTCTCCACTCGGACCACAGGGATCGCTGAGATACTGTCTCGTCCGTCGTTCAGAATGAGACCCTCTCCAGGCGATTTGTGTTTTGGTATGGGTGGGTCATGTAGGGTAAGCTGTGACTGATCATCCCTAGTTTGCGTTCGGAAGCCGCAATATCATTGCCATGCGCAATGATGTAGAATCTAAGCCGACATAAAAACGGTCAGAATCACATTGGTGTAGAAGTCCAGATTCCCTCCTGCTTTCTTACCGCCCACAAGTTTCGTACAAAGTAGGCTGTTCTTTGCGACTGGGTATAAAATGGCAGTGCAAGATTGGGAAGCTCTCGCAGAGACAGATCCAGAATGGAATGGTATGTCAACCTGGTTTACGAAGAGGCGCGACGAAGTTACTAATGACTGCATCAAGAGCTTATGGCAGCTTCAGGCGGAGCCAGCTTCGACCTGGATGCCTTTCCTTCTATCGCTGCAATCCGTAAATTCGTGATCGATGCTAAGCAAGCTACTGGCGAGATCGATAAGCCGCTCGTCAAAGGGGTGACCATGGTAGATCACCAAGTCACAATGCGCGACGGTCACCAAATCACTTGTCGCGTTCACTCCCCATCCACCACCAAAAGCAGTGCACCATTGCTTGTCATGTTCCATGGCGGAGGTTGGTGCATTGGAGATCTGGAGAGCGAGGAGCCCCTCTGTAACCGTTTGGCACAAGAGTTAGGGGTTGTCAGTGTCAATGTTGGCTACAGGCTCGCCCCAGAAGACAAATTACCCGTCGGCGTGTGGGATTGTTTCGACGCAACGAAATGGGTATGTACCAGGCCCTCTTCTTTTCATTCTCAAGACGAAATTACTGACGAGAAGATGACAGGCAGCAGAGAATGCCAAATCATTCGGCGCAGACCCATCCAAAGGCTTTCTACTCAGTGGGACTTCGGCGGGAGGCAACCTCACCGCCGTCGTCTCACACTTAGCCAGGGACCTGGAACTGTCTCCTCCCCTCACCGGCTGCCATCTGATGATACCTGCAGTCTGCGATTATCGAGTAGTACCACAGCGTTATGCCGCCGACTTCAAATCTTGGGAGCAGAACAAGGAGGCACCGATACTCAATCAAAGCGTTTGCAATCTTTTCTTCAACAGTTACATAAAGGATGAACAGGATTTGACCTCAGACCTCCTCAATCCGTTGATTTGGAAGACTGGACATGCTGGCCTACCCCCACAGAGCTTCCAAATATGTGGCAGAGATCCATTGAGAGACGAAGCACTGATTTACGAACGAGCATTGAGAGAAGAGTACGGTGCAAAGACAAAGCTCTACACATACAAGGGGCTCCCTCATGGATTCTGGAGCATCTATCCCAAAATGAAGGCTAGCATTCGCTTCGTGAACGAGAGTGTCGAGTGTATCAGGTGGCTATTGGAGCAGTCTTTGCACACGTCTGTCACGCCAAATGACGAGAGAATCTTTTGTCAGCTTTGATAGGGTATAGACTCTATTGTGCTTGGGGCCAACGGTAAATTGCGTTATGTAGCCAGGTATAATGTATTGTACAACTCTATAGCGTGTTGCCGGGGTAAACAGTGCCACGATCTAGATACATCGGAGACTGCAGCCATGTCCAAGGTTACAGTCCTGCTCATCGACCGCCTCGGACTGTCAGGGTTCGAGGGCGCCAGGTACTCAAGGCAAGGTCTTCGAATGAGCCCACAAACTCGCAGAGCTCCGGTTTCGGTCATCTCCCCAGCTCAGCTCAGTTGAGATGAAAATCACAAACTGAATCGTTTCCTCTTCCCTTGAAACACAATCAATATTAACTCATGATCGAAGGTTTATCTCCATCGCACACAATGTTCCCCTAAAACTTTTGATGCTATCATACACATCAAGCCGTTCCAACGCTTACAACCAATTACCATCACTCCAACCCTTTATGCCCTAACAGCTTTAAAGCTTGATGGAGATATCGAAATGATCAAGAGCAAGCGCTGTCCCAGCAATTGCGGCAATATATCCAACCAGCAGCACCATGGACTCTGTCTCGCCCATGTACCAAGTCTGATACTTGAGGTTGATGGCACCGGTCAACAGGTTGGCAAACAGGAAGACAGCCAGACCGTTCCTGTTGAAAGCGTGTAGAACCTTGCTGGTTGCTTCGTTAATGCGTGACTTTTCTGCCGCCTTGGTCTTGGCCGAATAGAGGTTCGGGAAGGCAATTTGCTCGATCAGGCAGAAGACCAACAATTGGGTCGTGTTGAATGCACAAACCCAAATGACGTATGGAAGGTTGGCCATCCGGCGGGAGGCGAAAAGGCGTGGTCCGTACCGCCAGAAGACCCAAACGGAGAGAACGAACCAGATTAGAGTCCACTTCAGTAGCGCAAACCATGCGGTAGGTGGGGCTTGAAGGAAGAAGAGCGGGTTGTCATCTTGTTTTGCCGCTTGAGCCGCATCACCATGACCCATGAGCTCGGTCAGCCATTCGGCATCCTCATCCATGGTATCTCCTACACCACCATCCTGTCGGGCGTGTTTACCCTTCGCTCCCGGGCGCTTGGCAAACACTTCCCATTCCCTGTCTCTCGGGAGAATTCCTTGGCCAGCACCAATACCACTAATGAAGATCGCGAAGTATCCAATGAGACTGAACACACCTTCTCGGTTTTGTGACAGCCAGTCGCCCTCGATGCGAGGGGCAAGGATTATATACTTGTCAAGCCCATCGCTGACGTAAATAGAGAGCTCGTACATAACAGCAATAAAAAAGGCTAGTAGATTCAACGAAGGGATGATGCGAATCAATGGCTGGACCAAGGCAATAGCTGGCGGTAGAAGAGCCAGTGTGAAGAAGAAGTTCCAGTGCACGCCATACTCGCTGACGTGTTCCACATAATCGACACTCTTGACACTGTACAGTCTGATGAATCCTAGAGCAGCGAGGGGAAGAGAGTGGCGAAGAGCGGCCTTCATCCGAGCAAAAAAAGTTGGGGGAGACAGACTCGTCTCTTCCTTGAGGATTTGCCGTGCAGCGACAATGCCAGCAGCGAAGACAAAAGAGCCAACACCCACATCCATCAAAGAGGTGCCGAAGCTCTCGGTCTTTGCAAAGCGGCGAGGAAAGATTGGGAAGTCGACTGCGAGGATGCTCGTGCAGGTAATAATCATCATGGCGCCTCTGTACGCGGTGATAAAGGGCTTGACCGGCAGAGGATCGAGTTCGGCTTCCGACTTGTCATCATTGGTCTTAGGGGGCTCAGAAGTAGATTCTTTCTTTGAATCCTTTTGAAGAAACACAGCAATAGCGGGCAGGGCAATTAACCCAAGAAGAACCTGAGGCGCATCTGAATAGACAGTTGTTGCGAACAGAATTGCACCGCATTGCAACAGGAAGTCGGTAACGCAAGCAGGAATACCGTAAGGCTGGAAGAAGGATTGGCGGGACTGTAGAGCTGCCCACAATAGATATGCTGCCTATCCTCTTGTTAGCGAGATGTACAATATATCCATCATGCCAGCGACATGCGTACAGGTGCCACAAGAGTCACTTGGTTGATCTCCCACATGCCTCCGCCATTCAGGTGGGAGACAGATGCCTCTTTATCAGCCTTGTATTCAGGAGTCATCTTGAGTCTTGCCAATAAGGCGATCCTAAAGACCGGGACAAGGACAATTGGACAAGAAGCAGTCCTCACGCCACGCGATCGAGCAGTCGGTGGACGATGATGTTGACAAGATGGTTGAAAAGCAAAGCCACATAGAACCCTGACTTGGTAGGGACACAGGCAAGCCAATGCAGTAGCAGTCAGCAATTCTATTCCCTTCTGCCAGTTGGCCCAAATCAGCCCAAATTGGAATATCAACGCCGCTGATTAATTTTTCAGTGCTGTATACGCTATACCGCAGGGCGGACTACCTAGAACGGAATTACCGATCTGGGGGCACGGACTTCCCTGGCCTTCCGCGTCTGCAACGGGACGAAATGATCTGTTAAGGTCGAGGCGGATGGTATTCGTCTGTCTGCTTGTCAGTTACCCAGCATAACGCACATCTTGGAAGTGGCGAGATGCAGATGGATACGCTATATCAGTCCACTTCTCTTACGATGTTACCGCGTAAATGACGGGCCAAGTCCATTTCCGTCTCTGCTTCGGCAAATGACTGGGTTGTTTGACATCACGTGATGACGGTGTCGGCTAAATTGGAGCTGGCATTGTGCTGCTTGAGCTGCGTGACATGTTGTCCATCAGTCGAAATCGTCAAGATCGTGACAAGCTCGATGTGTTGTCGGATGCCTCCACCGGGTAGAGCTGTCGGCTCCATCCGCCACTTTCATTGATGATGTATTCTGGTGGGTGGGTTGGGTCTACAAAAGCCCAGCTTCTCGACTGTCTAGATCAACAAACCTGACATCGTTTCCAACCCACCAACAAAACAAAACTTCTTCGACTAAAATAATGGCGCCCAAGGTATGAATAAGATACTCGAGTAGAAGACCAAGCGACTAACGAAAATGGATAGAATTTATCATTCGTCTTAGAGAAACCTTACTCGGTCAGGTTCGAGGACAGGCCAGTTCCAGAGTTGAAGTCGTCACACGACGTCCGTGTCAATGTGAAGTTCACAGGCCTCTGCGGCAGCGACGTTCACTACTGGTCCCATGGAGCTATTGGGGCATTTGTGGTGAAGGATCCAATGGTCCTCGGCCACGAATCTTCAGGCATTGTCACGGAAGTTGGCGATGACGTAACCTCCCTCGAAGTTGGAGATCATGTCGCCATGGAGCCTGGTATCCCATGTCGACGTTGTGTCAGGTGCAGGGAGGGCTTCTACAACCTGTGTTTCGACATGGCCTTTGCTGCCACACCTCCGTTCGACGGCACCCTCGCCAAGTATTATGTGCTTCCCGAAGACTTTTGCAAGAAGCTGCCAGAGAGCATTTCTCTGGAGGAGGGTGCCGTTGTCGAGCCCCTTAGCGTTGGTGTGCACATCGTACGACAGGCAGATATCAAACCTGGCCAGAGTGTTGTCGTCTTCGGCGCCGGCCCTGTTGGTCTACTTTGCTGTGCAGTCGCACGTGCCTTCGGCGCCACCAAGATCGTGGCTGTTGACATCAACGAAGAGCGTTTACAGTTTGCACGGAAATACGCCGCCACACACATCTTTCGCGCCCAGAAGGAGTCTCCCGAGGATTCAGCAGAGCGCATGATCAAGGAGTGCGATCTCGGACCAGGAGCAGATGCCATCATCGACGCCTCTGGTGCGGAAGTTTGCATCCAAACTGCCATTCATGCGGTTCGTGCTGGGGGAACCTATGTGCAGGGTGGCATGGGCAAGAGCGACATCACGTTCCCTATCGGTGCCTTGTGTGCCAAAGAGCTCAATGTGAAGGGCAGCTTTAGGTACAAGGAGGGGGATTATTCCTTGGCTGTTGAGCTGCTGAGAAGCGGCAAAGTCAGCGTCAAGGAGCTGATCACTGAAACGATGGCCTTTGAAGACGCGGAAAAGGCTTTCCAGCAAGTGAAGGGTGGTCAGGGTATCAAGACTTTGATCAAAGGCATTGACGCGTAATGATTTGGTAGACGAGATTATGATATGTTGAAGCATGGCGGCAGAAGAGATTATGATGCGTTGAAGCGTGGGGGCAGAAGAGATTAAGAAGCGTTGAAGCATGGCGATGAGTTGGGTCACGGTTGGGTCATGGTTGGGTGATCGGTCTTCACGATGAGGTTGGCTAACGAAAACTTAGGCAAGGTTCCGAAGTTTGTAGTATGAGAGAGCGCAATGCATATGTTGACGCCTAAAACTACCAGTCTGCGCTGTCTGATTTCTATCTATCCGACTTTTCTGCTTCAGAAACCCTTATAGCTCCATCTGTTTCTACGTGCTCTTACTAAGGCGCTGATAGAATTATTCACTATCATCTATGCACTGGGTCGCGCTGCAATTGAGGACGCTGGGGAGGGTTCACGGTTCCGTTGTCCACCACAATATCCAGAGACCACAGTATTCAACCGTCCACTTTTGATAGCTTTATAGTATCTGATGTTTTCCTAGTTCTATAGTCTAATAATCTAGCATTCGTCTTTCTATGGGCGCCAAGACCGACAGTTTGCACTGTCTAAATTGGCTCTATTGATCAGTGAGTGGTCTGAGAGTGACAGTATTGGCCAGAATCTCGATCCTTGCACGCAAACCAACGTGACTGAAATGAGCTGTGGATCTAACGAATGCACTCCAGAACCAAAGGCCGCTTTCTCAGCAAACCAAATAAGTTGAATGGGTTGGGTGCGCAGTCGTAATTGTGGCACGACGTCATTGAATAATTTTAAAACATTGGTGGGTACCCCTGGGGTGACATAGCCAGCTGCCTGACCGGGTCTGTCGCGGATCAAGAGCTGTATATGCGCCTACCCTTGGGCACTAGTCCAGCTCCAGATGCTCCACCAGCATCTGACCTCGGCCATTTCGCCGTCTTTGCCAACCCAGTCGTCAACTCCCACCTCTTCGCCCTCATTGATGATGCATAAGCCGGCAGCCCCTAGTTTGTCGCGAAGTGCCTGGCGTTCTGCAGCATAAGCCTCGCGTATGGGCACTTCCATGACAAGCCGCGCGTTGCTTGCAAGCGACAGATGATGTGCAACAGCATTGGCGAACAGCGACGGATGTTCAGGGCTGTATATTGAATCTGCGGCCAGGATCAAGGGGAAGCTGTTTAATTCCCTTTGAGCATATTGGTTCGGGAGAGAGAATGTTTCGGGTGCAGACCAGTCCAATACTGCAGCGTCCACAGTTCCTCCAAGAGACTCTATTGCTTGCCTGTTCGCTTCGGCGTTCCTTTGTAAGTTTGGAACAATCTCAGGGAGATCTGTGAGGATGACGTGTTTCTTCATCACCGCCGCGGCTGAAAGTCCTACCAGGCCTGTTCCAGCTCCGAGTTCGAGGATACTTGAATCAGATGGCAAACCTGGGATATGTCCCTCGTCTTGAAAAACACACAGTCTCCTAGCCAGCATAAAAGAGCTTGCCCAAGTCTTCAATCCAAGATTATCTCCAGTCAGGGCAGGTTCGTGAAGGCTCATCTCCAACATTGCATCCTCCCTCGAGACTTTCAACAGCTCATGATCTCTCTCAATGTTCCCTCTTTGATCGACCCAATTGGCTGCTTCGCCTACCAAAGGAATGCTGAAACGTCTGTCCAATGCACCCATTCCGGTCCTTCCACTTCGTTCGCTCAATCTCTTGGCCGCGGATTCCCATATTTCTTCTCTTGCGTCTTCGTCTTCAATCCAAGCTAAGGCGGAAGCAATGATTCGAGTGAGGTATGCTGCCACATCCTCGCTGCGTTCCTGGCGTTCGATCGAGGAAGCGGCTACAAGAGGGTCGTGTTGCCATACTTTGGGCTCTATACGGAGGAGTTCAAGCGAAGTCAGCAGCGCAGCAGCCGAAGGTTTGGTGTACAGTTGCGGCAAGTCGAGGGTGTGGATGTCTGACGTGTCTGGCATAGTCCCAACCATGATGATAGCCCAATAGAATGTTCCAATGACAGAGACAAGGTTCACGAATAACCAGTTATAGCTCGTCCAGGATCCTGAAAGCGACCGAATGCATCATCATCTCCAACATCCTCTAATGCCCTTTCAATGAGATCCATGCTGGATGTCATTGCTGTCAGCTATCTGCCAGAAAATTGAGCGCACAGACCACTCGGATGAGACCTGTCTTAAATCCGAAGTAAGCCAGGCGTGGGCACACAACTGTGCAATGTGCTGCAGATGAGTGCTGTCGCTATCAGGCACTGGTATGAACCACACGACCAAATCACTCCAATGTCGATTTGAATCCATCGTAAGCTGCGTTTAGGTCGAAGCCCATGTCTCTTGCTTGTTCATCATCAAGCTCTTCTGCAGCGCGCATCTGGTTGAGGGTGATCAACCATTGCACAATCTTCTGCTTGTTCTCAAAGTCGCGGTCGGTCACTTTGTTGACGCTCTGAATCGTGTCGACAAGGATGGGATGTAATGTATCTTTCGAAAGCATATTCATCTTGAGCGCATCGAAGAGAGTGATAAAATTCTCGCTCGCCGAGACAATAGCAGTTGCATTGCCAGGCCCTCCCGTTGGTCCTGCCGACTGTTGTGGTGTCGAAGAAGACTCAAAGCCTGTGTAGTTGGGATAGCCACTGGTTGGCATTGCCGATGGTGCTTGAGCAATCGTCGAGGGCAGGCCTATGCGTATGCGATCAGTGGCTTTGGGTGCTTCGATCTAAATCACTGTAAGCATGTGAGCCAGAACGAGCCATGGCTTTGAAGATCGCACTGACATTCCACTCTGCTTTGAAAGATTCGAGGTCCACAAAAGCAGCAGCAACGGTCTCATCGCTCAGCGCTCCTCTGTACTGTCGCAGTAGACGGTCACATGTCTCAGTGTATTCGCTCTCCTTTATGCTGTCCCGCAGGTAGGCTTTCTCAAGCGCATCCAAAGTTATTATAATGCTGTAGATCTCTCCCAAAGACTCATATAACTCGCGTTCGGCAGTGGTGTCCGCGAGTTTGACTTCCTCGTCGAGATTGACAGTAGCAGCGAAGTTGTGCGAAGGGGTGAAAGAGTACGGCGCAGGTGCGTACGCTAATTGCTGTTGTTGCGAAGGAGGATACATCGTGGCCACTCCTGTCCAGAGGACGAATTATCCGTGATGTGCTGAATAGCTAATCGCTATTAAAATTGTTCCCAGAGCTGCTCACACGAGCGAGTGTGCCAACTGAAGCACCACCACATACATCTACTTACCCAGCTAGGTACAGTACCTACATCATCGATGAACCTCCGACGCGGAGCTAGCCGGTAAAACCCCGGGTCTGTGAGACCCTCCAAAAATTTCCAGCCAAGATTTAAGCCTAAAGCTGGAGCTTCGCGAGTCTGCGACAATCTTGAAAGGTACCATTGCAGATTTGATAACAGGGCAAATCGCAAACATGCCGCAAAGCAAGGCCACGAAGAAGTTCGAGAAGCGTCATCTCAAGGATGCGCTGGAAAGGCGCAATGCCGGCAAAAAGACAAAGCAAAAGTTGCAGCTCAAAGCCAAAAAGAAGGCAAGACGGGCTGAAGAGCAAGGTGTAGATTTGAGTAAGGGAGAAGTTCCTCAACAACCAGTTCGCGATGGTGGAGCCAAGAGCGCAAAGGAGGCTTTCAAGGATATGAGCGTCGACGACTTTTTCGCGGGAGGCTTCGAGATACCAGAACTGCCAGACAAGAACGGCAAGAAGAGAAAAAGGCAGCAGGAGCAGGGTTCAGAACAGCCACAGAGCGATGCCGCCAGCGACAGTGACGGATCTGGTCGTGCGCCCGCACCAATTGACGGCGAGTCTGAATCTGATTCCGAGGGCGATGACGAATTTGACTTGGAAGCGCTACGGAAGAACGACCCAGAGCTATACAAAAGCCTACAGTCTGAGGACCCAGACCTTTTCAACTCGAACCTAGACGACCTTGAAATAAGCGGCGACGAGAACGACGGGCCTGAGAAGAAGAGGAGGCGAAAGGCTGACGATGAGTCCGACGATGAGGGCATGGGAGCAGATTCAAATGATCTTGACATGGCCACGGTCACGAAATGGAGCAAAGCTTTACAAGAGCAATACTCGTTGCGGGCGGCGAAGGAGACTGTACTCGCTTTCCGTGCCGCAGCACACCTCTCGGACGATGATGAAACCAAATCCTACAAGTACTCAATATCCTCCCCAGAAGTGTACCACTCACTCTTGACAGTGGCGCTGAAGCATATTCCTGGAGTTCTTCAACATCATCTGCCTGTGCAGGAAAGCAAGTCTGGAAAGGTGAAAGTGGATATCGAAGGTAAAAAGTACAAAACCTTGGGTCCGCTCCTGAAAAGTCATATCGGCAGCATACTACACCTTTTGGGCACTTTAAGCGATGCGTCGACTCTGCGTCTGACATTGACTTCGACACTGCCTCTATTGCCGTATTTGCTTAGCTTCAAAAAGGTCATTCGCGATGTATCTAAGGCAGCCTCAACTGTGTGGTCATCATACACATCTACTGAGGCTACCCGCATTGCAGCATTCCTCGTCTTGCGTCGATTGGCGGTCATTGGAGACCCAGGAATTCGCGAGAACGTCCTGAAATCAGCATATCAGGGCCTCATCTCTGGCTCGCGGAACACTACCATCCACACCATCTCAGGTATCAACCTTATGAAGAACTCTGCGGCTGAACTTTGGGGTCTTGACACTGGCGTCGGATACACCAACGGGTTCAACTTCATCAGGCAGCTGGCCATCCATCTTCGTCAAAGCATTATCAAAGCAGGAAAGGAAGGCTACAAGGCGGTCTACAACTGGCAATATGTGCACTCGCTTGACTTCTGGAGCCGAGTGTTGTCAGCCCATGCCATTGAGACGAGCTCGCCGCTGCGACCTCTGGTTTATCCCCTAGTACAGGTCACACTGGGAGCCTTGCGACTAATTCCCACTGCAACTTACTTCCCACTCAGATTCCAGCTCACGCGGTCGCTGTTGCGCCTCTCCCGTGCCACTGGAACCTTCATACCTCTTGCGCCGGCGCTATTCGAGGTGCTTAACAGTGCCGAGATGCGCAAGCCGCCCAAGCCTGCAACTTTGAAGCCCATGGACTTTGATGTCTCCATCCGCGCGCCCAAGAGTTATCTCCGTACGAGGACATACCAAGACGGCGTTGGCGAGCAGATCGCCGAGCTTCTGAGCGAGTATTACGTCCTCTGGGCTAAGTCCATCGCCTTTCCAGAGTTAGCTTTGCCCGTCGCGGTAACACTGAAGCGCTGGTTGAAGGAGGTCAACAATCGTGCGTCCGGCAAGGGCAACAAGAATCAGAAAGTAAATGGGTCAATACAGCTGGTGGTACAGAAGATGGAATCCAACAGCAAGTGGGTGGAGGAGAAGCGGGCGAAGGTTGACTTTGCTCCAAATGACAGGAGAGGCGTTGAGAGCTTCCTGCAAGATGTCGACTGGGAGAAAACACCAATTGGCGCTTTTGTCTCTACCCAGAGGAAGATTCGCGAGGAGAAGGCAAAGATGGCAGAGGAAGCGAGAAAAGAAGAAGAGAAGAAGAGGATTGAAGAGAAGAACCAGAAAAATGCAGAGCTCGACGAGCATGACTCTGAAGCTGAGGACTCCAGCGAAGGAGAAGAGGACGAAGATGATGTAGAGGACATCGAAGAAGATAGCGATAGCGAGTAGCTTGCACTGTAATAAGTACTATCTTATGACCCGTCGTTTGGGTAAAATTGAAACGTATAAATCACTTCTTCTAGAGCATAACAAACTATACGCCCCGTGTTGGTTCTATCTTTGGCCCATGATCTCACACAAAACCGTCTGCGACATGGACTCAGCCTCGAGATCCATTGGTGAAAGCCGCGAGCCAATTTACCAGCCGAAGCAAACTTTAGAAGTACCTTCAAATTTTATATTTGACCAGAGTATATTGCAAATCTGTCAATGTTTTCCCAAGTTGGCATTTCAGGGTCCGTCACAAGACATCCGGATGCAGAGGTAGACATGCCGAGGCAACTGCTTGCCGCGAGACCCTTAGAGTACTCAAAACAAGGCCTTTAAGCCGAGACAGCAATATAGAAAAGCATCTTCTGGTATTCGACAAATCGTTCCCCAATCGGACCCATATAGCAGCCGTTACTAGAGCTTACAACACTCACGAAGCAATCGTTTCATGGTCCTTCAGTAGGATGCAAATAAAGAACAGAACGTTTGTGATCACAGGTGGTGCTTCGGGCCTGGGAGCCGCAACAGTCCGTGACCTACATCATCATGGCGGATACGTCGCCGTCCTTGATGTCAACTCGGAAAACGGGGATCAACTGGTGAGAGAACTAGGAGACGAACGGGTAAAGTTCTGGGAATGCGATGTAACTGCGACCAACTCGATCTCAGTCGCGGTAGCCGGTGCTGCAGACTGGGCAAAGCAGACTGGACGTCAAATTGGTGGCATCGTTGCTGCCGCTGGGGTTGGACTTCCCGGGAAGTTGGTAGACAGGGACAATGCGCCGATCCCAATGGATAGAATCGACTTTGTGCTGAACATCAATCTACGAGGGGTGCTGGACTTTGTCAGGCTGTGCTTGCCGCATATGACCACCAACAATCCTCTGGAGCCAGATGGGGAGAGGGGAGTGATCATTCTTGTATCGAGCTCGGCGGCATATGATGGTCAACCGGGTCAGGTGGGTTTGACACTACGGATCACTTAAACAGTACCGTATACGTCTACGATAGTATATGCAGTCCCGACTAACGTGTGAAGCAGGTGGCGTATGCGGCATCCAAGGGCGCAATACGTTCTCTCACCCTGCCTCTTGCGCGCGACCTGGCTGGTTATGGGATTCGTGCGGTCAGCATTGCGCCGAGTTACTTCGAGAGTAATATGACGGCGCAGATGAGCGACAAGGTCCGCAAGAGCCTCGAGAAAGTTTTTGAGTGGCCAACTCGGCCGGGCAAGGGCGACGACTTTGCGCACATGGTGAGAACCGTGGTGGAAAACCCGATGTTGAACGGCGAATGTGTGCGTCTAGACGGCGCAACAAGAATGCCTAGCAAGCTGTAACAGGCGAAAGATACAATTCTGAGAAACAATCCAGTTTCCATCAGCAGTCTGCGCTCTTCCCTACTTTGTGGTGGGCTTCGGTGAAAGCTGTACACCCCCATGCATATCGTGACAGATGCGTCCAGTCTGACTCCGGAATGGGGCAAGCATCTCGCTGAGGGTGGATGGCAACATTCCCTATCACTGTTGATGAGATCTTAGCCGTAGGTCCTGTGCCTGGGTTGCGGGATTCATTCAACTTCATTGCCTACATCGTGGACTGCCCACTTGCTTAGCGAAGCGGATGTGAAGGCGGAATGGAAGATCCATGAGGAGCGCCAGCACGGTGAACGTATGGACCTACCACTCGGCGTCAAGACACATCATGTCTATCGAAATCTACGCCTCCATTTCTCCCCATGGGGCCAGGACATTGCGTAAATGTATCACGTGATAGAGGTCGTGCTTATGTAATGACTCTTCTATCCATCTCCAGTCCATAACATCCTGATCAGGTAGCCGGTTTAGGTCCACAGATGTTGCGAAGGTGTCACAACGGTGACACTGAACATCTTGCTATGCCTTTTCCAGTGCGTCTCGCATGTTCTTCAACCTAGGCTTTTTACGACATGAAAGACGCGTTTGTTCAGCTTAGGCTGATGTCCGCAACCGATACCCTCTGCCGATAGCAAGAACCAGCCATATCAGAGCATTGACAGCCACAAAACGCATTGTCGTCGCAGTATGAACTAGGGTACTTTCATCCTCCATGTCGGAAGTGTTCTGTTAGAGCAACCCTAAGGTATAGATGTAGAACTTCTTGCCTGCTTGACGCCCATTACGGCGCGGAACGCGAAATCGCCAGACATCGCCAACGTATTCTATAGGCGCCTAAGGCCTTGACCTTCTTATACCAACTGCTCAGCTGCGATAGACACGATCCACACCTTATGCGGAGACTATGAAATGGGAAGCAAGCTATCGCTAATCCCACCAATATTCCCTGTATTTACTATGTTCCTACACGGGAACAGCATCATGGACATCATCTGCGCTAGAATTATGTGCTGAAGATTCTTGAAGGACAGGCCAATGAGATCACCACATGGATCTCACGCCATTATTCATTCCTGTGTAACTTCCTCGTGGTTAACAAGATCAGAAGCTGCTCATTACAGGGCTAAAAGTGACATGAGCAAGGGC
This sequence comes from Leptoxyphium fumago, assembly GCA_001660795.1. NCBI lineage: Eukaryota > Fungi > Ascomycota > Dothideomycetes > Capnodiales > Capnodiaceae > Leptoxyphium > Leptoxyphium fumago. The sequence goes on along the minus strand of LSHF01000040.1, from coordinate 8,898 downwards.
CTAAAGTCAGCCACCACTCCAGCAGCCAACCGTCCTGCAGCTCGCTTCACCCTTAACCACAACTGAAATCCGATGCTTTGGGAAGGGCCCTCGAACCGTTCAAAGACGAAAATGGGTGGACCCAGTTGATGCAAGTACGCACTCAAACGGCAGATACCTGTGCAACTAGATCGAGGTGAACCGACTTCCTGGAAAGCGCGTAAGTGCTGGCGTGCATCAGCGTCACAGCACTTGCCACCTGCCGAACCACCCGGTCGGATTGCTGGTGTTGTGATCAACGTCCAAGCAACCTGAGTGCGTATCCCCTGGCAACTAGATTATATCCTCGCCAGAAAAACCAGAAGGCGATACCTGGGCTCACCCAACATTGACGAGTTCTTCGATAACGTATGAAACTGGATGATCACTATCCGGCAGCCATTGTAGAACTTCGCATAGCTGGATTCTCATCTACCTCTCAAGCCAGGGCATCTCCAGATATCTGGGCCACATATAACTCACTCGGTTCCAGGCCACCCAGAGCTTGATATTGCACGAACCCCTTTGGTGTAAACCTGGGAATATGTGGTTCTGGAGATAGTGTGCACCGGTGCGATGGTAGCTAAAGACGGACGGTGATGGGCTATAGGGCCGGCAGTCTCGATCTCATGTCAGCCATGTACGGACTTTGCAGTCGAACTTGGGCTTAGGTCAGGGCGCCCTACTGTCAAGCATCTTCCTATCCATGGACCTGGATCACATTTAGTGCGGGTTGCTGCGCGGCTCGTTCGCGTGCTCATTGGGTACGCAATGAGACGAACCAATCCTGCCGCTGTGCCTGAACGAGTGTCCCTTTCTTGAAGCAGTCGACACCTTGAAAGCTTGACCTGGTCGTCCTGGATTAGCTGCCCGAGCAGGGCTAGAAGTTTGATGCAGGAAGTCACTTTTCGGACCTCTTGGCGAAGCGTGCTCGAAATATATTGGCTGTCCCACGATTCTAACTGTCTGTGATTCTGTAACGCATCCGCTAACGGTGGAGGGCCCGCTCCCCTTGCGCTCCCTCGAGAGGATCCAGCACACACAGGCTCAATTGGCCCTCGGAAGCCTTCTTTGGCCATGTTTGACAATCGCTGTGCCCTGTGAGGTGGGCGTCCACCGTCTGGGTCGATCAAGACGAGCCACCACATCGAGGCTGCTACGTCTCAGGCTGTTTAGAGGTTCCACTGACTCGCTTCATTGCCCTACAGAGACGTGTTGTGCCCATTATTTATCGTGAGTATCCTTTTACTCGTTAGACCGGTAGTTAGACTGTCACCGTGTCTCATCCACACCTCTTTTGAACAAGCACCCTCTTATATCATAATATCATCGCCCCCCTGTTCCTCGAGCATGCTGCGCGTTAGAACTCACCCCTGTACACTCAAAATTGACTCTGCGACTGTTTTAGTTGGCGAACGGGTCATGATCTTAGTTTGGCAGTGATATAGCGCAATACCCTGGTCACGTACCTCATCAAGTTTATCATCATCGGCATGGCTAGCTCGTGGACCGGGTACGGATCGGGCTCACAAGCTCAGGCCCAAGCCGAGAATGACAAGCGTAAGAAGCCTCAACAACGACAGCTACTATCTTGCACAAAGTGTAGGGAGCGGAAGGTCAAGGTAAGTACTGTTCACTACGTGGAGACGAATATATCTAACCTGGCTCAAGTGCGATCGTACGAAACCCTGCTCTGCTTGTTGTGCCCGTGGCCATCCACGAGAGTGCGAATTCATTGTAGGCGAAGGGAACGATTACAGTCCTATTCAGCAGTCGTATGAAATACGCAAACTGAGGGCCGAGAACCAACGACTGAGAGAGCGACTGAGAGACGGTCACCCCTATCACTCTGGCGAAGGCGAAGATGGCGATGCATATGATTCTTCGCGTGATACTAAGCGAGCAAACGTGGCTCGACAACGACGATTTCGGACGGGTGATCGCATCGACAATCTCTACTTCGGATCGCCTGGACTTGCAAATGTCATATCCGATGTGAGCCTCTCGTGCAGAATGAGTATGGAGTCGTTGTGCTGACGTAAAGTAGTTTGCCAGTCTTCACGTCCACGGCCTAGGGGAACACTCTTTGACACATCCACTACCTAGAGGACAAGACATATATCAGCCTTCAGCAGACGGACCTCACGGGTCAAGTTACCCATTCGCTACTTTATGGCGCCAAGGAAGCGATACAACGGCACAGCTGCTCAAAACCTTGCCTGACCGCACAGAGCTGATATTGTGCCTAGACATGTTCCAGCACAAAGCACAATCATGCTCATTCCCTCATGTTCCAGACAACACCACCAAACGAGAGGTTCTCAGGTTTCTTGACAATGCCGAAGAGAATGCAGAGAAACACCCAGACATGCTCGCCCTAGTCTTCGCAACTCTTGCCACGGGTTTGCAGATGGGCGTTTACGATCGTAGCGGAGGGCAATGGGTAAAGGGAGCTACAGAGAATTCAACCAGGCAAGCTGATGTTTATCGTGCGTTTGACTTCCATTCCCCAATCAAACAGGACTGTGGCTAAGATGAAGGTAGTGGCGGCTTGCATGCAAGCTTTGAGAATGTCTTCATTCATGAACCAGCCGACCTTACTGGGGGTTCAGGCATTGGTCATGCTTGGGCCTTACCTCACAAACAGCGGCCGCTTCCTCGATGCTTGGACACTTTTCGGGACAACGATTCGTATGGCGCACTCAATAGGGCTCCACCGCAACCCCAAACTCCTTGAACCGTCACCCGATAGCACTAGAGAAGTAATGATTCGGCAGTCTCTCTGGTGGTGGATGCTACACATGGACCAGCAGTATTCTGTAACCCTTGGTCGACCATTGGGCATCTCTGGATACGGTGACTGCCCTCCTCCAGAGCCTCTCACGACAGATCCAACCATCTTGAGATTGGCTGAATTTGTCGACCACTTCACAATATTAGCCAGACAGATTCTCAACAGCGACGGCATGATGAAACTTTCTCAGATCGATGAATACACAGACAAGCTCATCGGCTTGTGGGATACCATGCCAGAAGCACTGCAATTCAATGAAAGTTGGTGCCGTCAGGATACAACCCTTCCAGAGTGGCCCCTCGACGTCATGTCAGCCAGTACGTACTCTTACAACTCCAAACATAACCTGATGAAGCCATGCTAACGATCACTGCAGCTCTGTTTGGAAAGGTTCAGTCGTACATCATATTACTGAATAGGCAGCGAACGGAACGCCCATCGGCCACCTCCACATCCGAAGGCTCTCCAACCTATACTACATTCCCCCCGGGAACAGGACTTCGACAGGCAAGCTCAAACTCATCAAACGGCTCGGGGCCGTATTATGTAGGGCACGAGCATGGCATGCATCCTGCACCAATCCGCGGCCGGGCGCTAGTCGTTAACTCTTCCATTCACTTATTGCATACCTTTCTCTTCTTCCAACATCGTAAGCCTGCTGTGCTAATCTGCTGGACAATTGGCCAGCAGGCTTTTAATGCATGCATGATCCTCATTCTTGATGCCCTCGAGACCGGTAATACGGCAAATGAATTCATCATCAACCAAGCATATGTACTCTTCACAGAGCTGAGCGAGAAAGGAGTCCACAAACTGGCTCACTTCGCCGTACGACGGATAGCAGATGGTCTTACGCGGCTGAGCCAGAAAAAGCAAGATCACCAGATAACGCAAACAACCGTCGACCTGAGAGAGGACCTGCAGACGACAATTGATCAATCCGAGCTAGGAATGGACGATCTGACGTTTGGTCTGGGCACGGAGCGCGTCATGGGGAACTCTGGTATGTTCCTTTTAGAAGACCCAGGACTCCAGGCTTTGTCACAACAGCAGGCATTCCAGCCTCTTGTGTGGTCGATGACAGGAAGCTTCCATCCTGCCGGATCGACAGAAGTGCTACCGCCCGTCGCAGCAAGCCAACTTGTACCTGTCAGTCAGGTCCAGGCTACACCATTCCCAGTGATATCACAACCCTATGCCTCCACCGCTTTACCAGCGACCAGTTCTCCCTACGCGTTAGGATTGCAGCCTCGGATGGCTCAAACCCTCAAGTCGAGACCCAGCGCGGCAGGACTAAATCAGTCCCAACTGTACCAAACCCATCTCCCCTCCAGCGACCCAGCTGCCTTCACCCCCATAAATCCGCTATACGATCATAGCCATTCATTAGAGCGGTCTTTCATCCACCAGCCGCACACCATGTTAAGGCGTCCCAGTCATCAGCCGAGGAGCATACGAGCAACCGTCAGCAGCGACAGTCTTTTCAGGCATGGCTACAATGGGCACATTCAACCTATCTCCGTTGGGCCGAGAGGCATTCTAAAAACCGATCGACCACATCGGAAAAGGTCGTAGAGATTCTATTAAAGCAATCTGCTTAACCATGGTCAATTGCACATTACAACTTCCGTTGCCGGCAACTAGGACCAATGACTACAAGAGATCCACCCTCAAGGCTGACACGAAGCTCAGTCTTTTATCTCGGGAAGAGACCCGATTGTGAGGCAGGGCAAACAGGCCATATCTCGAGTTGCAACGACGATGAGGGAGCCAGTTGGGTTTTTATTCACCTATAACACGAGCTAGCGGATTGACGACCGTGTACATCAGAACTTATCTGCGTACAGAACGCTCTTTGTGCACCATATAGAGTTAGCTAAGACAGCAAACGCCATTCTCGATGGATAGGCTCGGCAGCGTCATAATTACCTGATAAAATCCTTAGAACTGTTGAAGACCAACCACATGTGCGCATTAGGCATTGTCTTTGGTCAACTAGGGTAGTTCGCATCGGACAGGTGATCAAAACTACATAGGAAGGTCTTCGAGGATCTGACGACATCTTCCTCACGTGCTATAAGAACCATGCAGGGACATCGACAACAGTGACCTGTTCCCTATAAGATGTAGCAAAACTCTGGTCACACACACCTTCCTATAAGCGTAGATCATGGCGTCAGATTTCCAACATCAGTCAAACATTACCTTTCTTCATGTCGCTACGTCTCGGTCCATCGATATATTGAAGCCGCATAGGTGGCGCAGATTTTGGCGTCTGCATTAGAGGGGCTAAGTACGCTTTCGTTCGATTACCGAGGAGTGACTTCTGTCGCGTGAACGTGCAAGCGAGCTGGCTAGGTATCCGCAGGCGGCGGGTTCGCCTCGACCGGACGGAAGCATACCAAAGTGCGTTGTCTGGAGGACAATGCAGCACAACGACCTCGGTTGCGATCAGCATGAACAAGTCACGCCGCAAAAGTGAGCGACGATCTAGAAGGGCGGCTCGGTCTGGACCGCCCCGCAAGTGTCACGTGGTCCAGATTATGTCATATCTGCGGGTATCATCGGCGTCCTGCCGTAAACGGGAATAAAAAGTAGGACAATTGCTGCGTTAAGCATATACAATGCCCAGCTAGGCATCCTGAATGACGACAATGCATGTGATCGACGACCATGGTTGCCGACCAACGCACAGCCCGCGAGTGCATGGAATCACCGTATGATCCAAACAAGACCGCGCCGGCTGGAGAACCGCCACTGTCGGGCCTATTGAGACCCTGCAAGTACGACGCATCTACGTAAGGCAAAGGCCGATCATTGTGGAGAGGCGGGTCAGGTCGTGAAGCGGCGGTCGCGTGAGGCCTGCACCACCCCATCGCCCCTCCAGATGGGCCGGAAAGACGTCTGTTGGTAGGTGACATGAGGATTTTAGAAGTGTGACATCCGAGCGCTTGCTGGGCAGTGTAGTCGACCGATCCAAGAAGCGATGTGTCACGCGTTCCCGATGACCCTCGAAAATCTCGACTCGACTATTTTGAACAATTGAAGGATTAAGGGTTCATTCTCTTACAAGCACCTGATGTTCGCCTGAATTACTATGTGTTGTACTGGCGCTGTATACTAGTTCAAATGTGTCCTCGCGTTGCTATTGCAGGGATACACCTTTCCCGTGCGAGGTGCTTCGAGTCGGTGTTGTCATTGCCACGTCGAACCCGCAGCCGCTTGCAGGTGTTCGAGATGCTTCAAGACCGGGCGTGAAGGTGAAAAGCGACGTCAACGTCGAGGAGCCGAGGTAGGAACTTCGCCACGGATTGTGGAGGAGGTAAGACAGCGCAGTCTGGGGTTTAACATGCTCCAACCTGCTTGACTAGCGTGAGGCGGCAACATATGCCGGCAGCGTTGATGCAACCTTGGAACCCTCGAGAACCTCACTCGTTTCCCCCGCTTGGATGCTTGACATCCCCAGGGCCTGTCTTGGCGTTATGCGCAAACATACAGTACAGTGTGATTTCCCATTCTTGAGTCTGATGCTTTGGCAACCGGATATGGTTGGCTTGCGCCGGTAGGGGGGTTCGTCCCAAGCGTCATAAAGGTACTACCACAAGCAACCAAAATCCGACGAGTTAGTTACAGCCAGGGAGCGTAAAGCGGATTCCCGCCAATCACTGACCGTGCCTGGATGAAAGCCACAATCGTCATTGCTGGCTACCCTGCAGGGACACCAGTCTCTACAGATGGTACATGGCCGAATTGAGAGGTCTTTTGACCGTCAAAAAACATTCCAGCCCAACCACACCGGGAAATCTGCCTTGGTCACTCCCCTTCAATTGTCTGCACTTGACAACCCGTGTGACTTTGCCCCCCACCGGCAACGTTGCCATAGACGGCAGAAGATCTGCCAATTGCCCCAGACCATGCGGGTCCGCCCTTGGACCTCATCCTGGGGTAACCCCAGTCGTTCTTGTCCCTGATTCGAAAGCTCGGTCGAAAGCCGTCGCAGATCATCATCCGGTGCAGGTCTGAGCGAGATGGCCTCAAAACTACGAGGGACTACTTATAGACCGCCTTGTGCCCGGTTGCATTGGATTGAAATGTCACTTCTCATCAGCATACAGCAATTTACTAGTCACTTTCAACTTGAATGGCAATTGTATGTCTACATCTTCAATCAATTACATTTCTTCTCAGAACAGCAAGACCTACATCAATATGAAGAACGCCATTGGCTTCTCCGCCCTTGCGGCGACCCTATTTGGGAGATCCACATGGGCAGCTCCGACAGGCATGATGTCGTTGATCAAGAGGGACGACAACTTGAAGTTTAGCTTTGGAGGTGAAAAGATCAGAGGTGTCAACCTTGGCGGTTGGTTCGTCCTTGAGGTAAGCGATGATTAGCAGACTGCAGTTCTTCTTCGGAATACTGACCATCTTTAGCCTTGGATCACACCGTCAATATTCGAAGCCACGCCTGACAACGTTGTCGATGAGTACACATTCTGTCAAACGCTTGGAAGCGAAGAAGCCGAGAATCGCCTTCAACAGCATTGGAGCACTTGGATCACAGAAGACGACTTTGGCGACATCGCTTCGAAAGGTCTAAACTTCGTCAGAATACCCATTGGCTATTGGTCCATCACGCCTCTCGATGGAGACCCCTACGTCCAGGGTGCATACGATTACCTTGGGCGCGCGCTTGACTGGGCTGAAGGGGCGGGAGTGAAAGTCATGATTGATCTACACGGTGCTCCAGGCTCACAGAATGGCTTCGACAATTCCGGTCGAAGGGGAAATGTGGGGTGGACACAAGGTGACTCTGTAGCCCAGACTCTGCAGGCGCTGAGGACTCTACGTGACGACCACGCAAGTCACCCAGCAGTGGCCGCCATCGAGCTTCTGAACGAGCCGTTAGGACCGTCTTTGGACATGGACACGGTTCGCGATTTCATGATGAACGGATGGGGCGATCTGGAGGATTCCCACGTTGCCGTTACCTTCCATGATGCCTTCGAAGGTGTCACGAGCTGGAACGACTGGGGTTCGGGCTTGTGGGCGCTCCTGCTCGACACGCACCACTACGAGATTTTCGATTCCGGCTCTCTGCAGATGGGCATCAACGACCACGTCAGCACGGCTTGCGGCTTTGGAGACCAGATGGCAAGCAACAACAAGTGGACCATCGCTGGAGAGTGGACAGGCGCCTACACCGACTGTGCTAAGTGGTTGAACGGTCGTGGTGTCGGTGCTCGCTACGATGGCACCTACAACTGGAACGGCCAGGGATCTTCGTACATTGGATCATGTGACGGCAAATTCTCGGGCACGGTCGAGGGACTGAGCCAAGCCGACAAGAACAACATAGGCACCTTCATCAATGCACAGATGGCTGCGTTCGAAAAGGCTGATGGCTGGATCTTCTGGACATGGAAGAACGAGGCTGCGCCGGAATGGCACTTCCAAGACCTGGCCAACGCTGGGATTATCCCTCAGCCTCTTAGCTCGATAAGTAAGTTGCAAGCTGTCTTGGCTCCAGGAGGAACATGCTAACATTCAGACAGACTATGGCATTTGTGGTTGATAAAGTGGACATCCATTCCAGCAGTTTCGATGTTGCCCGAAGAAACCATGACATATTATACGACCATCGCTCACGATTGATGATATTAACGACGAAATGTCGACCAACCTGCATCACCTCACAGCCGCCTCGCGCGGTCGTTAGCTGCCAGGAAGGTGTTGCATATTTGATAAAACCTAGTTGACAGATTGAATGTAAGATATATTATTCGAAGCACACATGTAGCCAACCCGCCTCAGACACAGTAGAGGCAGCAATCACGATGTGGGCGGCAATCGAAACTATGCCGCCATGCTCAATAGCGTAATTCGATGCAATGCCGCAACATGCCGTTCAGCAGATCCATAAACACCTAAACTGTCCTTCACCGGTCCTCATGGTGAACAAATCAGGCATTATACTCTTGCATAGGGGTTAACGCTCCACGTTACCGCCGAGCGTGTGCCGGCTATGGTGCAATGCCACGGCACAGAGGGACAAAGGAAAGGGATTGGATAGGGGATGTCTGATC